>LZPO01055166.1:135652-153641 GCA_001675575.1 Neotoma lepida
GAGGGGGGAAGGGAGGGAGGGAAGGAGAGAGGGAAGGAAAGAAGGAAAGAAACAGAGAATGTATTTATTGATCTTATTTTGTATCTAATTGTCTTTTTACTAGTCACACAAACATTCAGTATTCACCAGAATTTTAGGTAAAAAGATAATTTCAATTTTAGGTAAAAAGATAATTTCTCACTACTAAATGTAATGCAAGTTATGTATAGTTATATAATTAAAACTGAAAAATACAGATGAACATGTCTAAATATCTCATTAATTTGGTACTACATTCTTTCATTGTTCCCGGAAAAAAAACAGAGGACAGGGGAGATGGCTCAGTGAGTGACGTACTTGCCACACAAGTGTGAGGACGTGACTTTGGATCCCCAGAGCCCACATAAAGCCAGGGGTGGTAACAAATGCCCCCACCATTGCCACAGTGAGATAAGAGGCAGAGACAGGAAAGTCCAGGTCACCCATAGGCCAGCTAGCCTGGGTGCACGGTGGCAAACAGGAGTCTCAAACAAGATGGAAGGTAAACACTGACAGCTGAGGTTGTCCTATGACCTGTGTATGGGTGTCACGGCATGTGCATGCCTGCAGTCATACACAAGACCACCCCCCACACACACACACACACACCCACACACCCATATAAACATTCGATGACTAGGAAAAATACCAAAATGCCTGGAACTGTTTCTACATATGAAAATTAAGAAATATTTGAGACCCAACATGTACTAGTTTTATGTGTTGCAAATAAATGTGTTGTCATCATTGATTTCTTCTTTGTTTTTTTAAGCCTTTCTGCTTCAATCCCCTCTTCAGTGCTGGCAAGTGTCACAATGCCCAGCAAGCTTAGTTTCTATCNTGATAGTCTTTCCTAAATTTTAATGTTTGGCTTTTGGAGAAGGCAGTGATTACTTTAATAAAATGTGAACAAAGGCCCAACCACCCACATTTTTTTTTTTCATCTAGAAAATCCCTTCTGTCATCTAGCCATCTCTAAGCTTCTGGACCTTTGCCGTAACTCCGACAACATCTGAATCACTCCACCAAGTTTTTAACGGAGGACTGTGTGGACAGTAAGAGTAATGTCAGAATGTCACGTGGATGACATCATCAATGTCTCTCTTAGATATGCTTGCAGGTCCAAAAACACAACCCCGCTTTACATAACCACCCCCAGCTCTGTCTCTAATGGGACAGCAGTGACATGCAAGAATACAATCCCCGTGAAGACATTACTCACAAATACTGCTCACAAACACCTTTCTGTTTGCACATTTCCGCCCTTAGCTGAGAAAGCCCACCTAATGACAGACAAATAATGAACTGCAGGTCTCCAAGCTNTGCNGACAGTGAAGATCATGTANGCTAATCAATTCTACCTCCCTCTACAGATTGAAGGCCTCTTGGAACAACGCAGCCCATAGCTGTGTTTGTTAGTGCTGCTGCTGGCATTTAGAATTTTTCAAAATTGTTTAGCTATTTGTAAAAAGACGTACAAACCCAGCATCCACTTTAATGTCTAGCTTTCTTGATTCTTGTAGGAAAATCAGATCTGCACATTCTAGGTTTGCAAACCACAAGGCAATATTTAATTGGGCCAACCAGCAAGGGCCTGCCAGGCTCCCTAAATCCTCTCTACCCGCTGTTGTCCCCTGAGGCTGAGACCAAGTGTCACTTATCATTCCATGATGTGCCTTTCCTCCTTTGGTAGGTTTAGGAGGAACATGTAGTGTCTCTTTCCTAAGCAGGGAGAGAATCTGATGACCGCTTGCTGACATTTTCACTGCCAGCCTCCANCTCAGANTCATTGGGTGGCCCTCTGCCATCATGGGTTCAAAAGCTAAGGAAGACCTTTCAAGGTGCAGAGCCCAGGAATGGTCCTACATGTAGATTAGGTAAGGGGGAAGACACGGCCACTACTGTGCTTCCCTTCCTACTCAAGCTTCCCTTCACACTCACTCAAAGGGGAGGGTCAAACTGCAAGACAAATTGCATCTCTCACCAGGGCACAAAGCAGTCAGTTGAGAATCATTGGGCTGCCGGGTGGTGGTGGCGCACGCCTTTAATCCCAGCACTCGGGAGGCAGAGGCAGGCGGATCTCTGTGAGTTCGAGGCCAGCCTGGACTAGAGAGTGAGTTCCAGGAAAGACGCAAAGCTACACAGAGAAACCCTGTCTCAAAAAGCCAAAAAAAGAGAATCATTGGGCTAACAAGGAATTATTTATTATCACTCATAAGTGCCCTTAAATGTCTATATTACTACTAGGTTTGCAATTTCCTCCAATTTCTGTGTTTTTCTTTCATAATAAGTTCTCAGGCAGGACAGATAGCTCAGTGGATAAAATGGTTGGCACACAAGTGTAGGAACTAGAGTTCAGATCCCTTGCACCCACCTGTAATCCCAAGGCTGGTGAGACAGAGACAAGAGACACAAGTTACAACTGGGTAGCTAGACGAGCTCCTGATTCAGTGGGAGATTCTGCCTCGGTAAATAAAAGGAAGAGTCGTAGAGAAAATGGCCAACACCAACCTCTGGTCTCTACACACACACAGACACATCCATCTGCATCAGCACACTGTGGTTCCTACACACACACACACACACACATACACATACACATGTAAAAAAGTTCTCAATACAATGGTATTCATTAATGAATTACTTGGGTCAGTGTCTTTCGNCATTTCCTTTGGTATATTCTAGGAAGATTAAGAAACATATAAATGAAATAAAACTGAGCTATCTTTAAAACATGGACCTCGTTGCACTTAGAGGTCCATTTCTTCCATTCTGTACACTATAGAGAATATAGTGTCACACTCTGTCCCGCTTTCTCTTCCTGTTGCTCTGAGTTGTTAACTACAAATGGGGACACCTGACTTCTCCACTAGGTTCCCAGAAGTCACACATACTCCCCACTGTGAGCTTTTCAGGATAGTTTCCTGTGTGTGGTTTATTGCATTTGAATAAAATAAGGTCACAATGTAGTTGTTTTTTTGTTTGTTTGTTTGTTTAACTCTTTACTCTTTGGGGGCCCACCATCCTGCTCCCATATAATCACACAGAGACTTATTCTTATTTATGAATGCCCGACCTTAGCTTGGCTTGTTTTTAGCCAGCTTTTCTTTACTTAAATTATCCCATCTACCTTTTGTCTCTGGGCTTTTACCTTTCTCTATTCTAAATATCTTTCTTTACTTCTTACTCTATGACTTGCTGTGTAGCTGGGTGGCTGGCCCCTGGTGTCCTCTCTCCTTCTCCTTTTCTTGTTCTTCCTTTTTCTATTTTTTTCCTATATATTCTCTCTGCCTGGCAGCCCCGCCTATCCTTCTCCTGCCTAGCTATTGACCNTTCAGCTCTTTATCAGACCATCAGGTGTTTTAGACAGGCAAAGTAACACAGCTTCACAGAGTTAGACAAATGCAACATAAAAAGAATGCAACACATCTTTGCATCACTAAACAAATGTTCCACAGCATAAACGAATGTAACACATCTTAAAATGATATTCCATGACATCACAAGTAATTGTTGGCTGAGAAGCTGAGCTAATGTCCCTCCTTTGTTGTTGTTCTCTCACTCTAAGAGAGAAACCAGAAAGGACAGAAGGTTTGTGTACTGGTCAGGGCAGCTGCAGAATGGATCCTCCACACCCAGTTTCATCTTCCTGTCCATTCAAGTTTTCTGATAGTGTTTTGAGTTGACCCTGGAAACTAAACCTCTAATTCAGAAAGACACTGTGGCAGTGGGAGACACAAGGTGCATTTCCACTTTTCAAGAGGACTTCTTAGTTACGAGGTTAGTGACCTTCTTCCAAAAGAGGATCCCTACGGCCAAAATGATAATGACTGGCTCATGTTTAAACAGNGAGTATAGTGGCCAAAAGAAAAATACCCCACTGTAGTAAGCATTGAGAAGCCAGATTCACATGGGGGGTGGGAGTGTCTCTGAGATACAAAAACTAAATGCCAAAGAAAGCTGATTTTGAAGTAAAGCACCCTGGTTATAGAAGTGTGGATTTTTTTTTTACCATGAAGCTGTTCATTTGTCATTTAGATAAGGAGAGATGACTTGGCTATCTACTGACANTCATGAAATTTCTGCTCAATGTATGTTTGTGCATGGGTGCAGGGCAAGGGCAACACCTTTCTCCAGTGTCTCAAGAGGCCTGCAATAAAATTTTAAGACCACTCCTGAAATGCACCAAGACTGTTTGCCCTAGTACATGTCTACAGCTTCAAACAAATGGATTCACCCAGTGCAAAGAACAGGTTAAGTAAGCATCGTGCTTCCTAAGTCTCNTNATCAGCTTTTTAGAGCCACAAAAAGTTAAGTCACTACAATTTTAACCTCTTCCCAACAGTGTACAAGCAACCCTAGCGTGAACATCCAATTGTAAAAGTAGGACCAGGCGCAGTGGCATACGCCTATAATCCCATCACTGGGAAGTTGAAGCAGGAGGGGCAGTAAGAGGCTGGTGGACAGCAAGGCACAGNAGCCCTCAGCTGAGAACTGAGCCAAAGTCAAAGTGGCATCTGGCCAAGGGGCTAAAGGGTCCCAGGTAGGAAAAGGAACATAGACCTTGACAGAGGCATAAATATTATTGTTTTTTCAAACACGGTTTCTCTGTGTAGCTTTGGTTATCCTAGAAGTCACCCTGTAGACCAGGCTGGCCTCNAACTCATGATCCACAAGACAGGGTTAATGAGAGGAGCATCCAAGATAGCACAGACAACGGTGTTAGTTGTAGCTACTTCACAAAACCACTAGCCAATTGGATCCTTTTGCCATGGTTTGCATCTGGGATGTCCCCACAAGGCCTGTGTGGTGACAGCTTAGTCCCTAGCATGGGACTGAATGATGGAAACTGTAAGAGGGAAGTTTGGTGGAGGAGGTTATGGGATGGCCCTTCCTCCCAATTACTGCCCATGAGGTGAGAGGTTTTGTTTCGTCCCATGCTTCCACCAGGATTGGCCACCAAAGGCCCACAGCACTGGTGCCAACAGATCGTGTTCTGAAACTTCAAAAACTGTGAGGCCACATAACCTTTTTCTCTTTGTAAGTTGACTGTCTCAAGTGTTTGATACAGAGGNACAAAACTGATTGGCAAGTTCTCAAGAAGGGCTTACAATATTGAAGACTGGTGACATTCTTCTGGTTTACACAGCAGGAGAGTTCAGACATTAGTACAGTGCAGCCCTCTGGCTAAAAAAACCAACAGTAGTACAGAGTCCATACCACCTCGAGTAGAGTACTGTGTGTACTTAATGTCTTTCTTCAAAGGATATTAAAAAGCATAGCTTTGTCCTATAAAATAGTTATTAGCATTATTCTATACTAAAAATAAATAAAATGTGGTGACTTTCTAATTGGTTAATCTATCAATTATGATCTTGGGTTTGGTTGTGGTTTTTCATTATTTTTTTCCCTTGGAGGTTCTTCAATATGCTCTTTCAATCAAATTGGNGACTGTTGACATCTGAGGCTGACTCATTCTTCCTGTAGAGATTGTCCTGTGGACTGTAGGATGTTCAGACATATCCCTGGTCCCTGCTGAGTTGACACCACTACTGTTGCTCCCTAACTCCAGCTGGAATAGCCATAAACATCTTCAGACATTGGTAAAAATCCCTGTGGGTAAAGTCTCTCTCAATTGAGGACCACTGCTCTGATGGGCATAACCTCAAAATATAAAGCAAAAGTTCCATCAGGGACGGATGGCTCTGCAGGCAGAATTCACTCTGCTGACCCAAATTGGATCCCAGAAACCAACACAAAAAGCTGAATGTGGTAGCCCACGNTTGTAACCGCAGAGAGCNTGGAGTACAGTGTAGCATGAAAAAGCAGAGACTGCCTCAACCAAACACAAGGTGAGAAACAACTTCCGAAAGTTGCCCTCTGACCTCCTTGGTGTACTTGGGCATGCGTGTCACCAAAAACATATACAAATAAACAAAAATAAATAAATAATAAAAATTTGAAGTCCATAAGATACCTACATTTTTCCTGTTATCAGAATGTCCACTTTTGTGTGAGCAAANCCCTAACTAGTTGGTTGACTTTCCCAGGATTCAAATAAACCCTACATTATTTTTTGTTAGCAATAAACATTTGGAGAAATGTATCTTTGGACATCATCATCTTAACCTGGTTTGTCTTTTTTTTTTCTTTTCTAGTACCAGGTATCAAACCCAGGCCTGTGCACATGCAACATATACACCCTCCTGCTAAGTTACAGCCTACCACCTCTGCCTGCCTTGAGTTTTGAAATCAATCAGCAAGCGGTAACGTATCAAACATTGCCATAACTAGGAACACTTCAAGTGCTTTTTAAAGCCCGAATTTGTTCCCACGCTACTAACTGGAATAATTTGTCTCTGGTTTTCCTAGTGGTTTTATCCTTGTGTGTGTGTGTGTGTGCCTCTTAGTGCAAGCAGCTTTACCCATTTTGGAGGTAGTCAAGGGATAACACGAACACAGCAATTTGTTCTCCACACATGAAGAGAGTTCTTTTACCTAGGAATGTTTCCTCGCCTTTCCTGTTGCCCAGCTGCTCCTCTTGCACACTCTCGGGTGACTTTGCAGAGAATGCATTCGGCACCTTTTCACCTACAAACCGTCTTCCACCTTGCTGCATTATTGACCTACAGAGTTGGGAGAGGCGGAATGGTGCTCACTGCCAAGCTGTCAGAGCTGGTTTGTTCTAGCTGCAGCTCCCTCACTTCCACGGTTCTGGGTGTCAGTTGCTTCCTATTCAAATTCAATTCCTAGTCACTGAGAGGAACATGGCTTTGCCAAGCTCACATCTGACAATGCCTTAGAGCGGTGGTTCTCAACCTTCCTAACGTTTCAACCCTTTAATACAGTTCCTCATGTTGCGGTGACCCCCAACCAGAAAACTATTTTGTTGCTACTTCATAATTGTAATTTTGCTACTGTTATGAATTGTAATGTAAATATCTGATATGGAGATATCTGATATTCAACACTTGTGAAAGGGTCATTCAACCCTCAAAGAGGTCGCGACCCACAGGTTGAGAACCATTGCCTTAAAGGCTCCTCAATAGTAGGGCAGTTCTTCAAGATCAAGAGGTTTTCCAACCATTTCAAGGTCATCTCTGTGTGTGTGTGTGTGTCTGTGTGTGTGTGTGTATGTGTATGCATGTGTACCACAGTGTGTATATGGAGGTCAGAGGGTAACTTGTGGGAGTCAGTTCTCTCCTTCTACCATGTGGTTCCCAGGAACAGAACTTGGGTCATCAGAGGTGGCAACAAGTGCCTTTGCCTACTGCATTAACAAAGATTAATGATGGCAAGAGAAGAGCATAGATAGAGATTTGAAAAATTGAAAAATAAAATCCCTTCAAGTCATGTGATTAAAAACATGGAAATTCATTGTGTTACTTTGTTTACTTTTGTGTATACTCAAATATTCCACAATAAAAACTTGGTTTTTGTGGTTGTTGTTTTTGTCTTCTCTTTAAGACAAGGTCTCACAAAGTTTCCCAAGTTGGCCTTGAACTTCTAATCCTTCTACTTCAGTTTTGTTTTGTAAACTTGAAATAGTTCTCGAGTATANCTCAATGTTTCAGAAAAGCAGACACTCCTCTTTGGAAGGACCAGTCTTCAAGCCCTTCTCCACTCTGCCCTCCAATACAGACCCTAGGATTCAGCTCTACCAAGTTAGGTGTGATTCCTGGAATAGACGTTTCCAAAGTATCCCCTTTTCTTCTCAACAGTAACTACTTACTGTTGTTTGTTTTTCCTACAGCTCAAAAGTCACCAACCCCAGGAAATCTCTCCTGGCTCAATCTGATAGAGTTATCTCTATTTCCTGGACTTCTGTAGTACTCTGTGCAACACTCTTTTATAAACATATATTCATGTATTGCAATGTGCGTATTGCAATACTTTAAAATGCATGCATGATTAACAAGGCGGTAATATCCTATGGAGAGAAAGTCCATATAATTATACAGGATTGATATTTTAAAATACTGAATGAATCATCTTGTATGAAAAATCGTTTTAGATTTTTAAATTCCATTTGATGACTTCCGCATGGGGAGACCTGTAAACTAGACTGTATTTACTAAGTCTTGAATGATTCAATAATATTTCTAAATTTAGGGACTAATGGTCCAAACCAACTCTCTAAGTACATGAATTTCTAAATTTATCTTCCATAAGCTTGGTATGAAATAAAATACACAATAAGTTGCAGAATGTTTTATGCATGAGGCATTTCACTAATTCTTATAGCTGGANAGACAGGTCCTCAATTCTTACATCTTATTCAACATCACCATCACTTGCTTAAGTCAAACCTCTGGNAACTTCCAAAGAGAGGTTAAAAGAAGTATTTTTTTTTAAACATAAAGATGAAATGTCATGAGACCCCCTACATTGATTCTGCCGCTGGCTTTGCTTGGCCCTTCTAGTTATCTGTAATAATGGTCCCCAGAAACATTTTATGGGAGTGAGTATAACTGCCCCTCTCAGTGCCAATGTTATGTCACTTTTTATAAAACTTAAACACAGCTCTCAGCACTTTTGGCGAATCTGNGAGTCCTATAGTCATGACCATTTTTTCTACCTGTCATCTTAAGAGATAGTATAATGATGTTTGAGTGTTGGCAGAGGCTGAGTTCTGTAGGACCACCCTGTGCAAAATGCAGAGGACTACAGTTGAGAGAATACTACACTAATGAGAACTGAGTGTGTTCTGGGAAGGAACTAAAAAGAGACTGTGGGCTGTAGTTCTGAATCCACAGAGCCTGAGGATGCTTCTCCATCTTGTAAGTCTACTAGCGGAAATGGCAAATGTACTTACTGGTTATGATGTACCATCAGTTGCATGGCAAGGCCAGCAGTCTCCTTTGCACAATGGCTTTCCTTTCCATAAACAGCATCAGTTTTAAACATAGACAGACTGAGAAATGGTGTACCAGGCTTTTTCTATTAGGCCACCAACCAGTTCCCAAATCATGACAGAGACTTAGTATTCATTTTGATAATAACTTCCTTAGCTCTTTTCTGGCTAGCTCTTTTAATTTAAGTTAACCTGTTTCTCTTTATCTACCTTTTGTCTCANGGATTATTACCTTTCTTCCTTCTGTNTATCTTACTTTCACTGTTTCTCTATGTCTGTATTGAGAGCTGCTGGTAGCAAAAGGCCATGGGAGTATACAGCAGCTCTCAATATGTCTGGTTGGCTGGCATCTGCCTGGTTTCTTGCCCCGGGAGTCTCCCTCATTCTCCTCCTCCTCCTCCTCTTCCTCCTCCTTTTCCTTTTGTTCTTCCTCGTTCTTCCTCCAAGCCTAGATTTCTCCTNCTATTTATTCTCTCTCCCTGCCAGCCCCGCCTATCCTTTCTCTGCNCCTAGCTATTGGCTGTTCAGCTCTTTATCAGATCAATCAGGTGCTTTAGGCAGGCAAGGTGAAACAAATACAACACATCTTTTCATAATTAAACAAATGCAACATAAACAAAAGTAACATACCTTTACACAGTAATATTCTGCAACATAAACAAATGCAACACATCTTTGCCTAGTTAAAATAATATTCTACAATAAGATGGCACCATTACGTTAAAACTGCATGGGCACTGTTTCCAGCTAGGATCTCATCCTGCATGGCCTTTTAAAATGCAAGGTACTTAATTTTTCTAAAGTTTGTCTCTTCTCTCCCACTACAACACTCACAACAGTTTCTGCTTTCTGGATGAGGTGAAAGTAAATGTTACTTTATTCCCTCTTCATACCGCAGGCACAGTTTAAATACTACAAAAGAAACACAGAGGCAGAGCCATCTCGGCAACAAAAGTGGCTGGGAAGAGAAGTGGGCCACAGAGAAACCTGCAGATTGGCCATTGCCCATGCCATAAAAAAATGATGATCTTTAAAACAGCCTGTCAACTCGGATGGTTTTTGAGTGGCAGGCATTCCACACATAAATGAAATACTTTCTACTTTGAGAAAGCAGAACTGAGAGCTGAACAGATTCCAGTGTTCACTCAAATCGAACTTGCAATGTGAGTATCTCAGAACCAAATATGGATGTACTTGGTTCTCCAATTTAAAACTGCTTAAAATTCTTGAGTATTTATGAGCTCCAGGAGTCTGCATTCACTTGAGATTTGAGAAGGAGCATCCTTCATGGTCACAGTGTGAGTTGCTACAGTTTAGCTGGGGAAGGATATCTCTTCTCCCTAGGTCCTTGACTCCAGGTCTAAAGTGCTCTGCAATGGATACCTGCATGTGCAGAGTTCTAGGAACAACTCTCTCATGTGCCTTCTGATGCTAACTTATACAGAAGATACCAAGGAAACTTGGTGAGAAGCAATTTGGATTGTTGGGTGGAAAGAAAATGCCCAGGGCCTTAAAAACAGAGGAGAGACTGAGCCGTTTTATAAACTTGGAGTCTAGCTCTGCATAGATTGATGACTGTGTCTAAGACCATTCCTAGCCCATCAATCTCCCTTTGGGACAATTGCTTAGGTCTCTGCTGCATTACAAATGCCCCAGACGGGAAAAAGAAAGGCAATTAAAATCACTTAAACACTCTCTAATGCAGTTGCTTGTCTGTGGGTTTGAAATAATTATAATGAAGCTCTGGGAAGAGACACAAATTTCCCCATGTTATTTTCACTCCATTGTTAGTTCTCTGCCGGATTGTATCAGGGGCATGTTCTTAATTAAAATTCTGGCTGCATTTACAATCCTAAAGCAAGTCAACGTCATAGTAATATGGCCTCTCATGGGGTGGTGACAGTCCACCTGATTAAGGGAAAAGGTGAGACAACATTTAGGAAATAAAGAAGCCTTTTGAAAATATAAGTACCAATCCTACTAAATAGAAACTTAAAANATATTAGTATAGCTGCAACTACTCAAATCATGTCACTAAACAGACTTGAATNAAATCCTTCTNTTATAGTAGGGGCATCAAGATTTACATTTCTTTGGATTCCACTGACAGAAATGAAATCCATGATTATAAACCTATAACCATTTCACTATTTTNNTTNNTTNNAAAAAATGTTCTCTTATATGCTCTTGGAAGGTGCAGAAAATTCTGAATATTACAATAGCCACTAAGGGAAAAAAGATGCCTTTTGGGTCAGTTCATGAATTAAATGTTTTTCAAGACTCTTTTTTTTTAAAAAATAATTCAAAGAACATTTCCTTAAATAGCCATATTACAAAGATTATTGTAATAGTTTTTATTGCAAAAACCTAAGCACTTATAATTCCCTGGCTATTACTATGTATAGCTGCACGGACAATCAATAGACATCACATACTGCGATTTTTATGATCTTACCAGCATAATGATAATGAACACATCTNAAAACAGATCAATAGTAGAGATTCCCAATTAGTCTATAAACTAAGACCCTTCATAGTGATTCAGTATATACACAGATAAAAATAATAAGCATATCAGAATGCACTCTTGCTCCCTGGATGTAAGTTGCGGTGATATATTGTGTATCCTAATAAATTTGCCTGAAGTCAGAAAACAGAACAAGCCACTAGATTAAACATAGAAGCCAGGCAGTGTTGGCACACACCTTTAATCCTAGCACTCAGGAGGCAGAGATCCGTCTGGATCTCTGTGAGTTCAAAGCCACCCTGGCCTACATAAGATTGACTCAGTCTAGGAGAGAAACAGAACCAGGCAAAGTGGTGGCACACACCTTTAATCCCAATACTTGAGAGTCTCACACCTTTAGTCCCAGCACTAGCAAAGTTGAGATAGGAAATGATATGGGTGGGCAGAGAAATGTATATAAGACGTGAGGAGACAGGAACTAAAGTCTTTCAGCTGAGGAAAGCTTTTCAGGCTGAGGAGTCCTAAAGGTTTCTTTGTGTACCCCTGGATGTCATGGAATTTGCTTTGTAGACCAGGGTGGCCTTGAACTCAGAGATCCACCTGCTTCTGTCTTCCAAGTGCTGGGATTAAAGACAAGTGCGACCACTGCCTGGCTCTATTTCTCTCCTAGACTGAGTCAATCATATGTAGTCCAGGGTGGCTTTGAACTTACAGAGATCCAGATGGTTCTCTGCCTCCCAAGTGCTAGAATTAAAGGTGTGTGCCACCACTGCCTGGCTTCTATGTTTAATCTAGTGACTTGTTCTGTTCTCGGGTCTTCAGGCAAATTTATTAGGGTACACAATATATCACCACATTATGTTGTAACTAGCAGAACTCCCAAGAATGCTTTTGTTAGGCAAGGAGAATACATGCAAGAGAACAGACTGGATTCTTTTTAATTTAATCAATTAATTATATAATTAACTTATTATATCTCAGAGACAGTCTCCCTCGAAGCTGATGTTACATCATGCCATCATTGCTAGGACTCAAACCTAACCTAGCACATCAAAGAGGAAAATGATCACTAAATTCCATTACAAATATTATCCTAAGCCAATATTTTTGTGTCTGTGACAAAGATGGCCTTACTCCTGAAGTCAACTGCCCATAAACTTCTTTAATAACACCAACAATATGCATCAGCCAGGATACCACAAATCAGTCATTCATTTATCTTTTGCCTAGCGGATGATAAGCACAAGTTATAACTCTTTTGATTACAAAAGACAATTCAAAATGTGCACAGTGGTGACATTGTTGCAACTCATCTTCCCCAGATGACAGCATAAACAAAGAAAAATTACTGGGATTCTGGACCAATAGACTGTACACTGTATTGAATTCTGCCACATACTTCTTCCATGACTGTGGACAAGTTACATTTTCTCATTCTCAGTTTCCTCTCATTGACAATGGCAATAATGGCCACACCCCTTCATGAAATTGTTGTTAAGTACAAGGGAGTGACGAGTACCAGTGAATTCCATGTAAAAACTTGTTTTCTCCGTCCCAAAGATGGACTCACAGATCAAAGCACAATAACCTTACATACCACAGACTCTGAAAGGACAAAGACCACTTCAAAGAGTAGAACACCCAATACTTTAGGTCTAGAACAATGAGAACATGACACTCCAGTGGCTAACTTCGATTAGTAAATGAGCAACTGAAACAAAGAGAAATAAGGGTCAAAGGGCCAGCTCTTTGGAAATAGGTGTCTTTAAATCACACAATCTGTCAATATAAACAAAACATGCTCTGCATCACAGAATCTGGTTCCCTATTGGAAGACGTCCAGGATATTAAGCAAGCACTTGATTTTGCTACATACCAGCTCTTAAGTACAGCTTATGAATGATGTCAAAATTCTGAGTCCATTCTTTGTGTCTCTGCCTAGCACTCACCAAATTATGCCATTCCCTTGGAAATAAGCAATTCCCGTCAAAGACTGGATCCTTCATATCCTCAAGGTGTTACATCTACAAAATGCAACCAACCAAGAATTTAAAATATGTTTTTCAAAACAGGGGTATCGGTATAGAACATGTACAACCTTTCGGTCCTTTTCATTATTCCTTAAACAATGCAGAAGAACAATCTTAAGTCACATCTCCCAGTAAGACACAGATGATTTACATCACACAGGAAGATCAACATGGGTTATATGAAAACACTATGCTATTTAACATGGGGGACTTGGGCATCTGGATCATGGCATTCATGGAGTCCTAGAACTTATCACTTAAGGACACTAAGGGACAATTCTAATCCCCACTGAAGGCAATTGCCAGTGTTCTGGTTTAAAAGATGACATGAGAACTACTATTGAGTTGGCCTTACTTTTAGAGGGATCGGTGAGTAAAATTAAAAATTAAAACTTGTCTTTTCTTTCTATAAATAGCTTGTTCTTCAAAATAGGTAATCTGGTCANGATGACTTTGAAAAAAAATTATAATTTTCTCAAGGTACCCATATAATGCCTATTTACTCAATGTTCCTCCTGACTGACTGAAAAATTTCCCCATTCCCCCTGTTCCTTATGCATTATACACAGCCTCTTGCTCACACAATTTTGACATTTAGCCACATGAAGGGATGTAGAGAGGCAGATGAAATTTGTAAAAAGATTGAAGAAGTAGCTTTCTGTAAGGGCTTTACCTGACTGATGACCCAGAAAACCCACAAGTTCAAAACTGGCAAGTGAGACAGCCGGTGTCTAGATGCATATCAACTGTGACTCATAGCGAAATGACACGTGCAACAGCCATCAGATCTCCTCCTTCCCCACTCCCAGCCATCCCCTGCCGTGGGACCCATTCCATGCCACACTACACAGACACAAGTGTGATCACACATGCACAGGTGTGATGTTTGCTGTGCATTTACTCTACCAAATGCTGTGCCGAGGTGTATGTATTTTCATAGAATATGCATGGCAATGCTACATGCTATCTAGCCAGTCCTTGGCTCCTGGTACTTTAAGTTAACAATTTTTAAAACTGTATGATGGTATGGTATATCTGTATTGGACCACTTAACAGGTGATGGATGCTGTTGGGAGTATAGGAGTGAAGGATTGTGCCACTGCTATGAATAGGCAAATAAACAACCTACTTGGCAACCAGCCTTCTAGGTTGAGCCACACAAACAGGTCTGAAAATAGTTTCCCCAGTACCAAGCCAGGTATTCAGTGCTCAGCATCGGTAGAGTGGCTACTCTCCAAAGAAAAGAAGTTCCAGAAGAAAAAAGAAATGATGGAAAATCCAGAAGAGACAGAAGTGCTGTACATTCCAGATAAGTAACAGAGCTCTCAGCGCTGGACTTACCAACACAAAAGTCTTCCTTGTGAACTATTTTCCAAAGAGGAAAAAAAGTACACCACCAGTCAGTGCTCCTACGGAGTCTGGGTTGGGACAGTCACAGGGGGAAGCTAGCCCTTCCTTTTCTGAAGAGTTTAGAAGACTGTTACACACACACATATTGTGTATCTAGTTGTATTGGCATAGAAACACTCTTATTTGCATTTGGGATGGGATATTTAAATGGTGAGATTTACATGTAAGTTCCACCTTTTAAAAAATGTATACGGGTCAAGAGTCTAAGCCGGGTGTCATTCCTGCAGGTGCCTGAGTAACCTCTGAGCCTCACTTTTTCCATATACAAAACATATACATGCTTCTTAGGCTGCAGTGGGGTTCTCTCTTGATACACCTATCATAAACTGAAAATGGCATCAGCTGAAAATTCATTCAACAGTTAAGTAGAGATAGCAGCACCACTTAGAGCTACAGAGCGAGATGCTCTGTAGGGTACCAATGGTTTGCCCTCCTGATCGCCTGGCTGAATAAGCGCTGTAGCTCACATTACTATCCAGCATGTCAAGAACGGAAGATCCAAATTCAAGATTCAAAGCACAGTGTCCACTGAATTCCTGTCACTTTCACACCGTTACATGGTTGAGAAAATTGTTAAGTCAAGGTACCNTGAGCCAAAGATTGGCTAGACAGCANGTAACATTCCCACGCAGAGTCTATGAAAATATACACACCTGTGCACATCATTTGGCACGGTAAACGCACAATAAGCATTCACCAGGCTCACTAGTGTTGATTGCCTGTATTGGTAACAGAAGCCTTAGGTACTTTTTTCTGCTTCTACTTCGGGACATGTTCACTACAGTAGAAACAAGCACTTCAATTTCCCCATCTTCAAAATGCACATGTTAAACCGAACATCTTACAATTCATATCCAGATCTAAAATTTTTCNACACTATGATATGTATTATTTACATGTAAAATTAATGACTTTTAAAAAATCTTTTTCTAGCAGTACT
The DNA here is from genome assembly GCA_001675575.1 of Neotoma lepida. Taxonomy (NCBI): domain Eukaryota; kingdom Metazoa; phylum Chordata; class Mammalia; order Rodentia; family Cricetidae; genus Neotoma; species Neotoma lepida. The sequence continues at coordinate 151,372 of LZPO01055166.1, forward strand.
TTGAAAAGGGGGTATCACTGCATTGCTCAAGATCCTGGAGCATTCAAAACTTCAGCAGTTGGACAATTCAAAGGACACTGAGTCCCATGTAGACATCCCATTGGCTATGCTTGGTGGAAAGCAAGCATTTATCCAAATGCTAGGCAATTGCTGTACCACTGAGCTCCACCTCATCCCTTTATAGTATCATAAATGTATTATCACAACAGAGAACAATCCTTCGTTTAGACTTCCATAGATACTGCATTTTACTGTGAAAGGATCTATTATTCTGGAGACAAGTTTCACTGGAGAGGTTTTTGGTTTTGTTTTGTTTTCCTCACTGTTAACCTGTGGAAGATATGGACTCTGATAAACATGAAGTCTCAAGGATGGCGCTGGCAACAGCAGCNGTCTGCAGTGAGACAGGGAAGTCACAGGCTATACAGGGAAGCTATCAGCTGACTCCAGGACCTCCCAAAATGGCATAAAGAGGAACAAAGAATTGGAGCTAATTTTTTTTCTCCTTGGACACTCCAGACTTTGAAGATTCTTCCACATTTTAAGGAAAAGAAGAAGAGCTTCGGGCACCAGATTAGCCAGATTAGCCTGTTTGTTTGTTTGTTTGTTTTTGTTGCCTCCACTCTACAGAGCACCCAAAGCTGTCTCCTTAGGGATCATGGCTGATGAGATGTTCAAGGTCAGCTGTGCTACCGAGACTCAGACACAGACCCGCCACACCCTACACTGTTTTCATTCCATCTCCACATGCAAGGGGGCAGGGGAGGGGGGAAAGAAGACCCTGTGTGCCCTCCGGTGGCAGAGGTTACCANCAAATTGAACTCTTTGATCCTTGAGGACAATGCATCGGTAATCTTGGGGAAACTGGACTCAGAGTACCCTAGTCTCATCTCNAGCAAAACAGNATCTCCTGGGACTCCGAATGAATACAGCCCCACTCTGGTCCCTCAGGACTGTCCAGGTAATCCAGAAAAGGAATATGCCTGTTCATCTTCTCTGCCATGCTGATTCAGAGGCTTGCCACTTTTAGAGGCTACCTCATCAGTCAGACTTCTGCCAACTCTTGCCTCCACATGGGCCAAACGTCCCTGAACAACAGCTCAGTCCCACTGGCGTCTCTTTGCTGCTCTCTCCAGAGCAAGTTCTGTCATTGAACGCTTATAATCCACATCATCAACAAGGGAAAACAAAAACAAAAAACAAAAAAAACCCTGAGCACCACAAAGTCACTATAATAAGAAGGACCCAAGACAACTGGAAGTGTTAGCTTTAAAGTCATGAGCATACGTGAGCTTCGAGAAGAAAAGCTTTACAAAGTTAAGCATTCAATGATCTAGAAAGCTTGAATAAAAACCTCATGAGACATTTGATCTAAGTGTCAATTTAGAAGTATGTTTTGCAGACTCTCACAAGTTACTTAAGTTTTTTTCAGAATTGACTAGGAATGGTCAAGTCAGCCATACCATAAATTCACCAGTTACTTCAAACAACTATATTTTCAAGTTTCAGTGATAAAATGTTAGTAAGACTCCAGCCATCAACTCCTATCCACCAGTTCACTCCTCTGTGATTTAAATCCTGGCTATGAACCTAAAAATCCTGGACACCTAGAAATCAACTCCTTTGCGAGACAGACATCAATTCCTCTGCTATCCTCAAAGTTAGAAGATATTGTGGCTAAAAAGAAGACATTCTTAAAAAGTTAGTGAAAACCACAAATTAACAAGGACAAATAAAACGCCCTTGTATAGTCACAGGGTACCAAAGTCCACATGAAATAAAAAATTGGTGGTGGCTTGAAACACACACACACAGACACACACACAGACACACAGACACACACACAGACACACACACACACACAGAGGAGAGTCTCTAGTTACTTACTAGGGTGATTTTCTCTTCCTCACACCAGCACTCTGCCTGTCTAGCTGCCAAGTGTGGAGCATGCCGCCAGCAGCTGTTTCCTGTGAGCCAGGCTGTGTGTGTCTTAACCAGTCATATGCACCTCCTGATAAACACCGAGCGGTGCCAGGAGGTCAGAAACTGAAGCTCATTATTCGCGCCGTTGGCAAACCTTCTCCTAAGCTGCGGGTTGGCCCGGGCCACTGCATTAGCATGCAGGGCAGTGCTCTCCACCATTTGTTTTCTTTTAGAGACAAATGCCCCAAGAGCTGATAAGTCACACTGGGGGGCAGGTCACTGCGAACAGAAAGCAAACTGTGTTTGCCTGGGGGTGGGGAGGCTGACTACTCTCCCATCTCACTGAA
>LZPO01055166.1:169644-186028 GCA_001675575.1 Neotoma lepida
GGAGGGGGAGGGAGACTTGTTCACAGCTGGAAGCTGGAAGCTTTTGCAATATGGTCATACTTATGATAATCTCAACTCATTTTGATGTCTTCGGCTCTTGAGTACTTCTGTTCTTTCCCTGNGTTCTCTATCTTGGCTCCTTCTTCCCAGCCTTCTGTTCTGTATTTAAAACTATCCCTCTTCCTACTCAGTTCCATGTTCCTTGGCTACAGATTTGTCACAAGCAGAAGAAAGTACAGATGGTTCACCTTTATATCAGAGTGCCAGAGGGCAACTTCCTATGCTCTGGAACATCAACCAACTTTTGTTGACTTATATGTTCGTGGTTATAAAAACCATAAATCCTTACCATAAAAACTTAGCACATTGAAGCCAGGTGGTGGCGGCACATGCCTTTAATCCCAGCACTCGGAGGAAGAGGTAGGCGGATCTCTGTGAGTTTGAGCCNAGCCTATTNTACAAAGCAAGTTCCAAGACAGCCAATGCTACACAGAAAACCCTGTCTGAAAACCAAAACAAAACAAACAAGCCAAAAAAGGTAACATACTGCACAAAGAAGAAAAATAAAGTTCTGTAATCACAACTTTGTGAAGTTTGTTGGTACACATGTGTAGTAGCCTGTAGATGTCCTCCAGCTAACCTCATAGAGTTATGTGTAGTCCTGGCTCACACTGAATCCAGGCAGATTCTCTCTGGCCAACAGGATACATGAAAAGTGACAGTTCAATTTCCAAGGTAAGGCCATAAGAAGCATTGCCTCATTCTGAAGGAAGTCTGATGCCATGCCAGGAAGATATTGTTATTTCCTCCAGTAAACTTCTGCCCTGTTTGCTTTCTCTGTGCATTCTGTGAATCCCACTGTGCATAATTGAGTTGACAGAAACCTTGTAAAATCTAGACGGAAAAATAAACATTCAGATCCCTGAAGTCCAATGAACCTCAAGTAGTTAACATAGAAAGATATCGTCACAGTGACACAACGTAATCATTTCTCAAAATCCAAAGTCAAAGGAAATATGGAAAAGCAGCAAGAAGAAATGCAACTCATNACATAAAAAGAAAACTTTCAGAAGACAATCATCAGGTTTCTCAGAAGAAACCTTGCAGGCCAGGAGAAAACGGAATGACATTACAGAAGCTTAAAAAAATAAAAATAAAAATCTATCAACCAAAGATACTAAACCTGACAAGATTATCTTTCAGAAATGGAGGAGATAAAAGGGNCCTCCCTAGACACACAAAAGGTGTGGGGGTTCATCACTAATTAGACACCCCTTAGGAGCCAANGAGAGATCTTCAAGTTGGAAAGTTATTAACTAGCTACATGAAAGTATAAAACTTATCTCAAGGGGTTGGAGCAGTGGCTCAGAGGATAAGAGCACTGGCTGCTCTTCCAGGGGACGCAGGTTTGATCCCCAGCACCCACATGGAGGCTCACAACTGGTATTCCAGTCCCAGTGGAGCTAATGCCCTCTTCTGGCCTCTAACGGCACTGTACATGCACAGTGCACAGACACACACATGCAGGCAAAATACCCATACACACAAAATAAAAAATAAAATTTGAAGATATTAAACTCATCTCCGTTAAAAGTAAGTATTTAGTTGAGTTCAGAATACAGATACTCCTTAACTNACAATGGGATTGCACCCCCCAAAAATCTCATCAGATGTCAAAAATATTGAAAGTAAAAAAATGCATTTAATTCACCAAACCTCCCATGCATTGTAACATGGCAACACAGTACGCTATAGAGGGCCAGTTATTTGTTCTGTAATCACGCGCCTGACAGGGAACTAATGCTCATATCCATGCCTAGCATCACCACGGACTAAATGTTGCATATCACTAACTGGAAAATTATCAAAATCTGAAATTTGAAATATGGTTCCAACTGAATGGACTCAATTTTGCCCATCACAAGACCAAAAATAAAAATTGTGAGCCCATCGTAAGTATCGATTCATCCATATTCTAATACCACAATGGTGATGCCCTAGCCACTTTAAACTATTGTATGAAAATGGAACACAAAATGTATTAATATTAGCTACGGCTACATTCATTTGTTAATAGATACACAATATAGAATGATGGGAATTGTGACCTCAGTAACAAAAAAGTTGTTGTTTTCAGCTTAAAATAGATGGCTAAAAATATCGGATGTTGTATTTAAGCCTCAGGTGGTAACTACAAAGCAAACCCTGAAGAACAAACAAGAGATAAGAAGTTAGGAATCAAAGCATACTCCCCCAACGACAACAAAAAAACAAATCACAAAGGACGTCAGCCTCCAAGGAAGAATGAACAAAGGACTCTAAAATAGTAGACAAGAGGCTGGTGAAACGTCTCTGTTGGTAAGTGCTTACTACACAAGCATGGTCTGAGTTTGGAGCCCCATCACCCATGTAAAATACCAGGTGTGGTGTACCCACCACTGTGGGGGGCAGGTGTATCCCAGGGATTCGCTTTTCAACCAGTCTAGCNAAGGAGGGAGCTCTAGGTTCAGTGAGAGACTGTTTCAAAAAATAAGTTAGAGAGTGCTACAAGGCATTCAACATAACTTGTGGCCTCCACACATGCACATATGAACAAGCACATCCATGCACACACGGGTACACACATGAATACACCACATAGACACAGGAGAGTAACAATATAAAGTCTTACCTATCAATAATTACTTGCTAAGTAAATGGATTAAGTCAAAAGACATAAAGTGGCTGAATGAGTAAATACCAAAGCTCCAACTATGTGTTGTTAGCAAGGGTCCCAAGTCAGCTTTAGACATACTCTGAAAGTAAAGGGATGCAAATGGATGCAAATTCCACGTACATGGAAAGCAAAGAGAACAGAGACAGCTACGTTTGTATCAAATAAAGGAGATGCCAAGTCAAAAACTATCAAACAAAAGAATGGCATTACGTGATAAAGGAGTAATTTACCAAAAAGCTCTAATAACTATAAATACATGTAACTACTATAAATGCAGATAATATGCAAGTGTGAACAGGACTTAAGGTAGAAATAGACAATATAATCAGAGAATTTAGATGTACTTCATTCAACAATGGACAATAAACCAAAGTAGAAATGATAGAGTTGAACAACACAGTATAGGTTGAGTGGACTTAGCACAAAGAAGATTCCACCCAACAGTGGAATACGCATCCTTTTAAGTGCATGCAGAAGAGTCTCCAGGATAGGCCAGATGGTAGGCCATGGAACAAGTCTTAACAAATTAAAAAAGAGTAAAACCATGTCAAGGAACTTTTCCAACCACAACAGCATGAAACAAGAAATATACAATGGGCTAGGGCTGGGTATCATGAACCACACCTGTAATCCCAGTACTTGAGATGCAGAGGCAGGAGGATTCAAAGTTTGAATCTAGTATGGGCTACATACTGAGTTGGAGGCCAACCTGGGCTACACAGGGAGACCCTGCCTATACATAAATTTTTAAAAATTAAATTAACCATGTGTGATGGTTCCCACCTTTAGTCCCAGCACTCAAGAGACAGAGGCAGGTGGATCTCTTTGAGTTCAAGGCTAACCTGGTCTATATAGCAAGTTCTAGGCTAGCCAGGACTACTGAGTGAGACGAAATATCAGAAACAAAAACAAACAAAAAATTAGTCTCACAAAAGATGCATTAATTACTAAGAGCTATAGACTGGGGAGCAGCTAGACTTCTTCCTATTCCTGTGTGTGGGTGCATGGTGAGGTTAAGGAAGCTCAAAGGGAAGGGTGAATGAAGGGAGAGAGAGAGAAGTGGCCATCATGTTCTATCACGTTCCATCATGTAGCCTTAGCCCCTGACCTTCTGGTTTCTAGAGAAAAGCCTTCACCTCCCTGGTCACTTCTTCCATTTGTACAACACACAGCTTTTCTTGTAACAAATATAACGCTTTGCCCAGATTTCTGTTTCTGGCAACCTGTGCTAAGACTGTAGGCAGTTTGCACCCCTTCCCAGACACACCGTTCTCTCAGGACTTCAGCAAGCAAGCAAGTGTGTGGAGAGGGAGCCCCTGGGGGTGGGAAACCAGCTGTAAGGTTACTAAGAGAATCCAGAAATGAGGCAAAAAGGAACAAGAATNGAAGGAAGGGTGCTGGGAACAGAAATGAGACACATCTAACAGGAAGGGTGACCAGCTGGGTTTATGGTGGGTGAAGGGCAGGATGGGAAACATGGCCCCAGCCNAATGGAGTGATGTCAGTATCTCAAAGAGCAACGCCCACAGAGTCAACATGGACAGAGGATGGAATTCTCCTCTCAGAAACACCGTTTGAGATTATGAGGAACACCAAGAAGAGGGATGTTGCAGACAACTGGACACCCCTGGACCTAGAGCACAAACCCAAATTCTCTCAAAGCCATTTAAGCAAGGTCAGGGTTGGTTGTGCATTGGTGGCAAGAACAAGTGTACCTGGAGAGGATGAGTTTAGAGAGAAACGGGAAACAATTACACTTGTGAGGAGAGGGCGAAATTCTTTAAAAGGTTGGAAGGGCTAAGGAGATGGTTCCGGGGGTAAGAGCACTTCCCACATAAGCAGGACCACCTGAGCTCAGTATTTGGAATGCACATGTTAATAAAGGCAGAATACGGTAGTGCGTACACATCTGTATTCTTGGCACTCCCATGGCAAGATAGGCAGCACAGATAGGGCAATAGCTGATAACCCTCTTACACAGCACAGGGTCAAGAGAGACCCTGTTTCAAAACCAGGTGGAAGGAGGGGACCCACTCCCCAGAAGTTGTCCTCTAACTCTACATGAGTGCTATGGGAAGTGCACACTTGCCCATGTATACACACACACACTATCAAGTGAGCAATCAATCAATAAAGTGGGTACAGTTGGAGGATCACCAGGACCATGAGGTGTCTGGTACTGGGAGAATCAAGCAGGACAAGGTGTTCTCTAGTCCCCTTCTCAAACTTCTGTCCCAACCCTCTCACAGGTCCCTGGATTCACTTACTCTCTTGTACAACTGAGCACTGACATACTCTATTGACCTTGACTGGAGACCAGTTAGTGTCTGGCTTTGTTATACTTACCTCACTTCCTAGTGCTTAGAAGCGAGAAACAATGGCAGTACCTTCAGGATCCAGCTTGCAACTACTCACCANGCATAAAAATTGGGAAGCAAAGGCTGACTGCGTACCCCTCCCTTGCTTTCCCAGATCACGGAGGCTGCAGAGTCATCTCTCCAAGCCCTGTCTCACCCTCCCCTCAAGGAGTCCTGAGCAATTTAGTACAGTTTGATTTCCAATATGCTTCAGTATTTAATTCTAATTGCTTCTGCAATTTGCTGTCTTCTATCCTCCAGTAAAACCTCACCTATTTGTAAATCAAAGGAATCCTAAATATGGCTATGCATTAAGTGCATAGCCAAAAGTATTTCCTTAAATTAAAGCCAAGACCAGGGTTTGGAAGTAAAGTCAGACATGAAAGACTAAAAAGGGCTGGGAGATGGTGGCACACACACACCTTTAATTCCAACACTCAGGATGCAGAGGCAGGCAGATCTCTGAGTTTGAGCCTACAGAGCAGGTTCCAGGACTGCCAGGGCTACACAGAGAAATAGCCCTATCTTTGCTGTGGGGGGCGGGGGAGAGGGGAGATGACACACACGGGACGATGACACACGATGACTAAAGAGGACTTTGTCCCAAAGTCACTTAGATAAGTGATTTTCTTGAGAATTTTATTTCCTCATTCTTTGTTAATGGATTGAGTTTCCTACCAACATGAACAGATAAAATAAATAGGATTTACCTCTTTAGCTTGTCCTGGAATGCAGGACAGCATCTACTTCCTGTAATCTTTACTACTGCTTGTTTCTTTGCATACAAGGTGATAATAAATTGACAATTTATGCTATTTCATTTATTAACATAGCATTCATACATTGGTCATATAATACAATTATTAACATATTAATATAGTTAGTGTATAAAGTGTATTGCATCAATGTAGAAACACCGTATTAATCATTGTGTTCCTTTGTAAATAAAATGAATAATTTCAGGAATATAATAATATATTTATATTAAACAGTAACTGTCAAGCAAGTATTTAGTCCATTATACATTCATTGTAGATGCACTGAAACAATTTCATAGAAGACATATGGCATTTTAGGTGCAGATGCCTGATCACTATTTATAGCTTTGTTTCTGTGGAGAAAATAGAAAGTGAATTGAGGGGTCCAAGAAAATCCCCAAGCTTTTGGAGCATTCCCAACGTGTGAGCCATGCAGTAAATGGTCATTACTTGAGTTTTAGATGTCTTTAGCTTTTATTCTGAGTCTGGACTTTTTCTGACTGCTCTAAATCTCCCTTCATAATCAAACCCTTGTGTAACGAGAGGGGAACCCCAGAGAGGACTGCTGCAGTTGGCNGCAGCCCCTCATCAGGGCTCCAGGGGCCTGGATTTCCAGGTCTCTGCCTTTGGCAGAGCCACGGGAACTCACAGGCTCTTCTGGTTCCATTCCCTTCCACGGGTTTATTTTTGCATCTCCTTATTTAGCACTTAGAGCTATCTTTATCATCCCAGCTGACTGGCATGGGAGTCCCCAGGGCAGAGAGTTACACAAGACTATTGAAGCATGCTTCCTACACTTCAAGTGAAACATCAGCAAGAAGTCACAATGCTAGAACTGTGTGTGTGTGTGTGTGTGTGTGTGTGTGTGTGCCAACATATACATTTTAATTGCTAAAGATGTCTCCCTTTTGTGTAGCATCAGAATCACAAAATCACAAATGCTTTCTGGAACTCAGTTTCAGTCTGTGTAGAAGAACTGATTTTAGGCCTAGAATATGTGCACATACACACATGTGACACCCACAGGAGAGTCATGAAGATTCAAAACAAAGTCTATACAAGTATGTAATCCTGATTTGTTTGGAACCTGCCTGACTCCCCTATTGGTGGAGTATGTGTGTCTGACTCCTGGAGGCCCAGAGTCAACCATAGGTGTTTATCAATTCCCACCCTAGTTTTTGAGACAGACTCATACTGAGCCTGGAGCTTGCCATTTGGGGCAGACTAACNGGCCAGTGAGCCCAGCATATGTCTGCCACTGTCCCCAAAGTTCTGGGGCTACAGAAGCAGGCCACCACTTCCAGCTTTTATGTGGGTGTTAAGGATGCAAATGCAGGTCCTCAGAACTGCTCTGCAAGCATTTTACCTGCTTAGCCCTCTCCCCAGCCCCGTGCACTCCTATGTTCAACTGAGAAATCAATGGGTACTCAGACTCAATGAACCTTGAGTTATTCTAATAGAGCACATCATAAAAGCCACCAATCAANCCTTTGCCTGCTTTCAACTTTTCCATNCCAGTTGAGACGTCAAAGAGTTGCCAGCTCTCTGGGCAGGATGGAGGAGACTGTGAGTCCTGAACACGGCGTGCATAACCCACAATGATACATGTGTAGCCATGCACAGCAGCCACTAGACACCTAAAGCTACTGAGCGCTTGAAATGAAGCCAATCTGAATCCAGATGTGCAGGAAACAAAACTACACCACAAACTTCAAAGATGGGAGGAAAAAAAGGAAAATGTAAAATATCTCATTAACGGTTTTTATATCAATCCTATATGTTGAAGTAGTAACAATCTAGATGTAGCTGGTTAAATAAATCAAATTACTAAAATCCACTTAACCTATTTATCTATTTATTTATTTTAATTCAGTCACTTAACAAGATGAAATGAACCATGAAGCTCATTTTATATTCCTGTTGGATACCACTGGTCTTAAGGCCTCCCTTATAAAAAGCTGTAGTCAAAGCCATTGCACAATTCTACTCCAAACTGAATTACTTGGAAGCAAATGGGACTGGAGCAAAGGTTGTAACAGCCTGTGCTTGTTCAGCTCATCCATGTACAGAATGTTAATACTTCCCAACACATCAGCCATGGACAGAAGTCCTTAAAAGATGAAGCCACCCTCCGTCCCCTAAGCCATTCCAGGCTGACAATACACTCTTCATTTCCATCTATGAAGTCATTAACTATACCCACTTCACGTCAAGGAAACTGGACGGTGAATCATGAATCGGTCATCCCGAGTTTTTGTCCACTACCCTCACCCCTACCCCCTACCCCTGTCTACTGCTGCTACACAAAGGCAAGAGATCATTCTGCAGAAATAGAAACATGAATGTGACTGTTTCAAGTTCAATGGAAAGTCAAAATTCGAACAGTTCATGTCTGGGCTGCAGGCAGCTAGTCTGATGCAGGAAAATTCCAGAGATATTGCTGAGTAGCATTCCTGGATTTGTGTGCAGGGAGGAGCTCACCTTGGTCCAGGATAGCAGTGAACATAAACTATTCAACACCAAACCTGAGATGGATTACCAGATACTGAATTCAACACATATTGGGGGGGGTGCTGCTAGGAAAGAATAAAAGATCAAAAACAAAACAAAACCCAGTGATTTCACAGTAGATGGAGAACAAAACACTACTATCTTTGTGGGGTTCCGAAGTGAATGCAGGAATAAGGCAGAGGCAGGGTCCACTGAAATTCCCAGCTGGAGCTGCCGACATCTTGTCTGCCTATAACTGTTTTCTGCCATTCATTTCCTCCAATTGTCAATTATTATTAAAACAATTACGGAAAGAAAAAAAAGTGTGTGTGTATGTGTGTCTTTGTTTCCTGTTGCCCATGAATACAGTGAAGTCATAGAGCAGGCCAGTGCATCACAAGCTTTTCCATTACCATAAATTACACTGTCACAAACAGGATATGGCTCTTTCTGGGCGAGGAGGCCACAAATGGCGCTGAATTAGCACAACATATTGTTGACCATGACAGGAGGGCATAGGACAGAGACTTGGCTCTCTACTTTATAGATAGTATTGGGGTTTCGATCCTGTTTATAAAGCAGTACGTGTTTAGTTATTCCAAGACAGAGTAGAAAATAAAAGTCACTGTTATTTCACTGACTAAAGATCCCTGCTGTTAACATCTCAGCTTATGAACTCTCGACTCTGTGTTCCTTCATATATATACATATATATATATACACACATATACACATACACATATATACATATACACATACATATACATACATATACACATACATATATATACATATATACATACATATATATATATATGTGCAAGTTCTACCATTCCACAAATATAATCTTATAGCCTTTTCTTTCTCAGGTAACATTAAGTATGACTATTTTCCAACACCTTTAAATAATCTAATGGAAACTAACAGCTCTATAAAATTAAAAATTATGGAATAATATTAAACAACTCCATTTTTTTTTTTGTATTTTCTGTTTAGTAATGAAGTATTGCCTGTTGTGAGTAAAGATTCCTCTGCAGGGCCTGGAGACTGCTTACCTGCTGAGAGCACTTGATGCTCTTACAGGGAGGGGATCAGTTCCCAGCACTCATGTAACAGCTCACCGTCATCCCCCAACTTCCGTTCCAGAGGCCCTAATGCCCTCTTCTGCCCTGAGAGGGTACTGCACACAGGTGGTATACTTCTATCCATACATGCAGGCAAAACACAAACACAAAATAAAGAAAAGTAATTCTTTAAAAAGAAGAAGTCTGCATACATTTTTGTCTGAATTTGATTATTTCCTTGGGCTAATTTCTAAGTTAGACTTTTCATTTTCTACTGAAAAAGATACATTGTGATGTTTAAGAAGTTGTATTAACAATAAAGTCTTACATGTGCATATCAAAAGTTTATCTTTTATAAGGCTCTATCATCTTTTGTAATGTCTGTTATAATATCTTTGTCATCTTTAATAGTCAAATGTAATAAAACTAGTATATTTCTTTTTCATTCTTTGCTGATGTTGGTCCTGCAATCTAGGGCCTTGCATGTGCTGGGCAAGTGCTCTAACACTGAAGGGTCTGTGTAATTTCATAAATGTTTTCCTCCAAACCTACCTGGGCACCGTAGCCTAGTGATGTAGTCACCTTGTGAACTTCGGCCACACTATTGAGATTGCTGAGTGGCCTGCTTCTCCCAGTCAGCCTCTACTGTCTCTGGCCTGGATGGAGGGTTTTTAGCAGATGATCCCACTAGAGGGTAGCCAGGGACAGAGGCAGGAGATGGACACCTTGGTTTCATTCTACTGCACAATCTTTATTCCAGTAGAAAAATCAAGGGGAGATGAAAACTGAGGTATTAAGGTGGAAATAATACAGGTAATAAATATATAACAAATAAAGCCAATTATAATGATATGTTCCTGTAATGCTGGCCAGTACGTGAGAAGCTGAAATGAGATTGCCAGTTTGGGCTACAGAGTGAGACCCTGGCTTATAAAAACCAAAGATGATAACAATAATAACTGAAACCTCTTTGTATGAACTATTTCCATTTCCTCAAAGATAATAACACTGTGAAAATATGTCACTGTAATCGGTTTAATAAAAAAGCTAAAAGGTTAATAACTAGGCAGGATTTTTGAGGCAGAGAGAACTCTGGGAAGAAGGAGGAGACGCCAGCCAGATGCATAATGAGTAAGACACACTCAAAAAATGGGATAGAGGTAAAAGCCACATGGCAGCACATAAATTAATAGAAATAAGTTCATTTAAGTTATAGGATCTAGTTAGAAACAAGCCTAAGCTATCGGCCAACCTTCCACAATTAATAAGAAGTCTCTGTGTCATTATTTGTGGTCTGGCAGTCCCAATGATAAAGTACTACTACACAAAGGCCAGGAATTCTGTGAATTCTACTCAAATTTGGGACAAGAAAGGACCAGAAATCTAGGTTATANATGAACATGGGCTTTGGTTCCATTTCCTGTTATCTTTCAGTGACTGTAGTCCTGAATTATGGACAACTGGTAACACCCTCTGGGCTCTACTCTTTCACCTATGACACATGAGTACCAAAGGAATCTTCCCAAAGCTGTTTGTGAGCACCTAATAAGGTAATGGAGATCGGTGTCCTGACCTTTTCCTGAGATCCAGAAAGTGCACAGGAGTAGCAGGCTGTTGTCACTGCCATTCCTCACCTCCCTCCTCAGCTATTCCATGTTTCCGGCTCTTAGTAGCTCTTGTACCTGGCTACTCCATCATCACCTCAAACTCCATCCCTCTCTGATCAAAATCCCTGAGTCACTCCCTAACTCAGAGCTACCTTTGATGGGCTTTGAATGGACCACAAGTAACACACACACACACACACACACACACACACAGAGTCTGTCCTCTCCTCCCATAGCCATGCCTACTTAGTTTTCAGAGCAGGTCAATTTGCTCCCTAATGGATTCTTCATGGGCGTCAGAACCCAGACCTCTAGGACCTGCTCTCCCTGTCCTAGAAAGTCCTGTATCAAATCTTATCCATGTCATTACCCTGCCCAACGTCTCTCAGTGTCCCATGAGAGCTTTGACATAGATACTATATCCCTCAGTCTGGCATCAGTCCCATAGCAGTATGGCCTCAACCTCTTCCAGACACTTCTCACTGGCCCCACATATTCATTTCTCTGCTCTTGTCAAGGTGAATGACTCAGTTCCCTGACTGGGTTGCCAGAGAGTGGAATTAAAAATGAAGGGCAATTAATTAAATGTGATTTCAAGTGAAAGGGTAATAGTTTTATGTGACCCATGCAATTGTCCCCATGCAAACCCACACAATAGGACACAGATACTAGAATGCTCTTTTTTGTTTTTGTTTTTACCAGAAATTCACATTTCAGTGAGCATCCTTCATCTAATAACCCCGTTCCCTGAGCATGCCTTGTGTATCTCCATCTCCGTCTGTGCTCACAGCTCCTTTCCTATAGTGGTTGTTCTCACCTCTGTCTGTCCTCATCATATATTTGCTCTCCAGGAACCAATTGAACTTTATATGTCCATCAAGCCTCCCTGACTGAGGCCTTCCTTATCAAGGATTCATTATCCATATCATTAGTTTGGTTCCATATCTAAGACTTAATTCTCTTTCTCTAACTTAATGTTGAGTGTACCACGATCTGACATGATTTTACAACTAGGAGAACTTGATGTGCTTTGGTGGTGATGGTGGGGGTGGGGGTGCCACTTGCTAGCCTGGATTGCAGGGTTTGAGGGACGAGAATGAGAATCTGCCAAGACCCTTAATCTGAAATTTAGGGCCCCTGTGGAAACACAGAACTCAACACACAGCACACCCTGTCCTCTGCCCAGCTTCAGGCCAGATGGACATGAGTGTGGCTTCGTGACCTTGGCCTGATTCACTCCACACCCTCTTTTACATACCCCACTAGTTGAGGATTATTTTTTCTGACATCTATCTCCCTGGAGCTTTGTATGATCTTTTGACCCTGAATTTCATGCCTATGGAAAACGAGGCCCAGGGTAGCTATTTCATGTCACCTGTAAACACACAGCAATTGTAAGAGTCATCCTAGAGATGGCACCCCTCTATTTAGTTAATAGAAAAGCGAAAAAAGACCTCAGTCTTCCTGCTTGCTGCCTATGTGGCAAGCACTTTAATGAAAGTCTTCTCAGCTGGCAAAAGTTGTATAGCCNTTTAGGAAGAGACAAGTTCAGCATTAGCAGAATCAGGGTTATTCAGAGTCCCTAGGGTCACATGTGTGACAGTTCAGTAGAACAAGATTGATTCAGAACTGACTTCGGAGTATTGTGGTGCCCTGAAAAGCCAATATGGAGAGTGCTTTGCTTAGATCTCACACATCTAGCTAGTCACTCTGTTTCCCTTTGTCTTTTTAAAACTTGAGTACAACCTAGAAATCATGCTTTTTCTATGAAAAAAAAAAATCTCTGCGAACCATTTCCATGGAATGACTTACAAATTTCTAGTCAAAACCAAAACAAAACCACTTCAATTCTTTCAGAATACAAAAGGGCCAGAGAGAGCCGCCCTGACCTAGAAGGAAGCCCTAGGCTCCTCACCAGCTCTGGCAGGCTCACAGTTCAGCTTTCAACTCTGCTATCTTCTTGCTGCAGATTCTAAACACACCAGTCTCAACCAGGGAGGGGCCGAAAGAACAGCAACCAGTTTCCTTCTCAGCAACCAGCAGAGTCTCCTTCNTTGTCAGTCACTGTGGCGACATCAATCCAGCGTCTCTATCTGCCTCATCATTTCAACAAACGCGCTCACTTAATGGCAAGGAATGTCGTTTAGAAGGTTCTCTGGAGCCTCCCAAGTTTTTGTGAGCAGCATCAATCGATCTTGGATTTAATTTCCCTCCTACCTTTCCAACTCTAAGCACAAAAAAGTTTTTCAAGACACTCAAAATACATGCATCAGAAATGTCTTGAAAAAAATTAAATGCAAATAATTAGTACAAATAGTTCCTATCATGCNGGGTTCAGTGCTGGCTTGTTTTTACCTTCTAGAAGGCTCATCGTTGTTTAAGAATGATTGATCAAGAAAGGAAACTTTGTACTAGAATAATTTTCATCTTCACGATTTTACACAAAACTTCAATTTCAGTAAAATAACTTCAGCGATTGTTTGACTGTGTTTAAAGACATGCTTATTAATATATCCTAAGCCGGTATTGATCAAAGAAATGGCAGGTGGATTATTGATCAGCACAACAAAAAGTACAAATAGTATCAGGCAGATGGTTTTCAAAAGTGATCAGAAATGAGATTAGAGATGATGTTGAGGGTAGCAGAAGTTACCATCAGGAAACAGCTACTTGAAATAACCTTCAGATAAGCATTTACTATTAGAAGCTCAGAGTGTCATCACTGAGGCGTCTGGCTGCTCTTCAGAGCAAACACAAACAACGCTCATTGAACAGTNACAGAATTGCCATGCCCACAGATCACCAATACTGCCTGTGGCCAGGAGGCAAAGCCAATGAAATGTGTTAAGACACACACCAAGAGGCAAACTTAAAAATGACATGTACCTTAATTCGCAGACGCGTAGTCAACAGAAGTTCACGACGCTAGAGAATTGTCTTTCTTTCCCCAGGTTCTTGGAAGTTTCTTTTCAAAGTGCCTGGACACCTAGAGATTGCTGATCTCGCTTTGAAAAAGCTGTCATGGTCTCCATTGCTCAAGTACAGTTCAAAAGCGAAGAGCTAAATAAAAAAAGAAAGAAAAAGAAATTTGCAAGCCAATTCTGCCTATCAACCACCACCATGAAGCTACCAAGCTTTGAGCTCAATGAAGTAAAGGTTGTTTGGCTGAATGGCAAGCCCACTTCCTCCCATTCTTTCCCTACTTAGTTTTCCGGCCTCCAGTAGAGCGTTGTTTTTTTCCCCTTTCCTGGACTATAAATAAGTTGGTTGTGTGAGTACCGAGGAAAGAAGAGGCAGGAAATGTATTTGATTTCAAAAGGCAGTCAGAGGTGTGTGTGTGTGTGTGTGTGTGTGTGTGTGTGTGTGAGTGTGTGTGTACTCCTTTCAAGTCAACACCAGCAAACACGCTAAAGAAAATGTAGCCTAAACAATTCAACTTTAGTGTGAGCAGAAGAGCTGCAATTTACTGTCCCTCGGCCTCTGCTCGACTAGAAGTTGTCACTTCCCATTAGCAGAGCTTGGATTTGGAAATGCAACATCTTCTGCGTAATACCACCGTGAGCAGGTCTACACTGCATCCTTTACTTCAGACAGCTCAGACGGTGTCTTGCTACATAACCCAAGCTAGCCTCAAACTCATGATCTCCCTGCCTTAGCCTCTCAAATACTAGGCTTACAAGCATTCATCACCATGTCAGACTCGTTGTTTCCTGTCCTTTAAAAAGATGTTGAGGAAAGAAAGATGGCTCAGCAAGGTGAGGGCATTTGCTAGCGATCGGGAGGACTGGAGCTTGGTTAGTCCTGAGCATCCATGTAACAAGGCCAGCATCCCACAGATGCCTGTGACTCCAACTCGGAGAGATCCAACACCGTCTTCTGGCCTCTTTACGTAGGAATAACATGGACACAACACAGTACCATCTCGCCTGTTGGAGGTACCACTCAAAAGAGCAGAGAAGAGCCACTCACATCGGTGACATCTACACCATAAGTTCTGGGCATGAGCCATGAGCCCCACATGATCGGTATCAAGCGATACTCTGGAAATTATTTTATGGCTTGATTATTAATATTTCAACTTCTAAAAAGAATTTTAGATTTTAAATGTAAGAATAAAAATTAAAAGTTGGTTATATTGGGTACTCTTAGTCAGAAGATTGGAGCAATGTTTGCCTATCATGTTAAGACATTAACTCTGAGTTACTTCAGAAAAGTTATCTGAAGCACTGCAGGCCTGTTGGGAGAACTAATGAACAACCTTTTCTGGTCTTGGTTCTGTTACATGAATGAAACAACATACACCTTATCGCCATCACCTAAAAATAATTTCAGTATGAGCAACATAGAAAAAAATCCAAACCCTTGTTCCCAAAGCAAACAAACAAAAGGTCTGGATGTTAGTACTCAGAGAAGCAGAACATACTACATGTATCTGAGCCTTAATTAGGTGTTTTAGTAACGGTCCTTTGTCTACACAGAGCAGAAGCTCTGGGTCACCGTTGAATTGTGTCCTCTGACTCAACTGTTGTATAATAAATATTAATAAAATATGTAGGGACTTCTGTGATGAGTGTTCAAAACACACAGGCTTTACATGGCTTTTTAACAGGAACAGCAGGAAGATGGCTAAAGGGCTGGGAGTTCTGCATTCTAACATAAAATATGAAAGTCATTCACTTTTTGAAAGAACCAGAAACTTAGTGAGATGGAAAAGAACCTTTCTTATTAATTTAATTAAAATAAATTTATGTACGTTAGCAGTCATTTTCACTTGGCCAAGTTCTCAGTAGACATAACATTAAAGTTACCTTGCAAGATTACAAAAATCCTGGCCCAATACTAGAATGCATAGTATCTCCCANAAGAGGCCCAGCCTTGGGAGTGTTCAGTGGGAAAATCTAAACCAGGCGGTTTTCATTGTTTGGGGCTTTGGCCTCTATTGTTGTCCTGTCGCTTTGCCACACACTTAAAACACAGCAGGTTTCTGGGTAGCAAGCAGAGCAACAGAAAGATGCCGAGGCTCTCTGATAGTGAAGGCCTCAAGCACGTTCAGTTTTCGCAATACTAAAATCTCATGTCATGAGGAATGTAAACGCTAACTGCTGCTGCAGTAAAAGAAACAAACAAATAAATAAAATGTGAATTCTGAAATATGAACAGTCACTTAAGTGTTTCTGCCTCTTGCATGTTCCTCTGAGGAAAGTTGCCGGACTCAACCATAAAGTTGTTTGTGAAGCTAATCGTTGGCAGGAAGAAGCAATGTACACTATGCAGGAGAGAGACCTGTAGAGCGAATCTTAAACGGTCTTATTAATTGAAAACACCAGGCCAGGTATTGAGGTAAATTCTGAATGATCAGAGAGACAGAACAAGCCACAGCCAACCTCACCTT
>LZPO01055166.1:187348-201351 GCA_001675575.1 Neotoma lepida
AACCAAACAAAAAAGGTGTGTGTCTGTGTGTGTGTACATGTGTACATGTGTGTATCACATGATGACATGGTGGAGGAGCCTGCAAAAGTCAGAGGACTTCATTGGCTCCCCTGACACTGGAGTTGCAGGTATTTGTGAGTAGCCACATAGGTGCTGGGGTCCAAACTCAGGTTCTCTGCGAGAGCAGCAAATGCCTGTAAAACAGAACCGTTTCTCCATCCGCTGTTCACAGATGTTTAAGGCTGTGAAACAGATGACCCACCTCATCCACATNTGGCCAAGTAGACCTGGGAGAAAATCATGTACAAGATGGCCTCCAGTCTTGCACAAGACAGTCACTTACACATGATCATATATACCTCATTCATTTTGCTGAAGTCTATGCGCTAGAAGCAAGACATAGGTCCCTTCTGTATTCCGTAGGAGAGAGGTCATGGGAACCATCTTAGAGCATGAGTAACCAATCTCGAAGAAACAAGAGCTCTTGCTACCACGTGGGCTTCTTTTTCTTTCTTTCTTTTTTTAATAATTCATTTAACTTTATTTTATGTGAAGGTATGAGATCCCTCGGAACTGGAATTACACACAGCTGTGAGCTGTCATGTGGGTGGTGGGAATTGAACCCAGGTCTTCTGGAACAAAAGCCAGTGGTCTTAACCGCTTTCCAGGCCCCCTCCCCCTTGTAGGCTTCTAAAGGATGGGTGGGGAGTGTTACACAAAGGCAAAATAGACAAACATCTTAATGTTCCCTCCTTCAGATCAGCAAGGATTGCATCACCTTGATGGAGAATCAAGGCAGCCTTTACCTTCATGAACTCTTGAGTAACTCAGTAATGTACCAGTCCTCCTGCCTCATCTCTGAGGTCCTTCAGTGCTAAGCCTCTGTCATGTTGGACCTGTCCTTCCAAGCTTCTTAAGACATCTTGGGATGCCAAGAATCCTGGCTATGTTTTGAATGTAGTATTTTGACAATTTGTACTATTGTTCATATTTTAATAGAGCAATACAGAGGAGATAGATAATATATCATAGCTCAGTCCCTTAGAAAAGTTAAAAGCCAAATCTATTTGAGTACTAACTGATGGATTTTTTATTTTTTCCTTGGAACATTTATATTCCTCAAGCATGAAGTCATTTTTGACTGCATAGAGATAAGATTGTTACGAACTTAATTTTGCACAGGCAAATTTTGGGCTAAAATTTATGTGATTGTGGGAAATAAATTTTATTTCACAGTCTATCCAAGCAGTTTTGAGTACATCATGAAATTGGTTTGGCAGTATATAAAGTCACTGTCACGGTGTTCGAGGGC
Source organism: Neotoma lepida (assembly GCA_001675575.1). Classification (NCBI taxonomy): domain Eukaryota; kingdom Metazoa; phylum Chordata; class Mammalia; order Rodentia; family Cricetidae; genus Neotoma; species Neotoma lepida. Next base: position 188,661 of record LZPO01055166.1, read on the forward strand.
TTTCTCACTCATCTCTCTAATCATTCATCTGAGGGACAGATATCCTATAAAACATGAAGAACAGATTATCTCAATTTCTAAGAAAAAATTGATGGACTAGGATTGCACATCCTTGTGTTATCATAAATATAAGTGACTATTAAAAATTAAAGGGAATCTAATCTAAATGAGGCAACTCTGAGTTGCTTGCTAGCAGACAAATGATTTTTTTTCTTCCGGCCAAAAAAAAAAAAATTAAATTCTCAAACATATGAAATTTGAAACATGTTCACTGTCATTCTTGTAAGGATGGATTAGACCCTGGGATATATTACAGATGTTCTCTATACTGAATCAAGAACACAGTTTGAAAGACGAAAATAAGTTTAAAACTAGGAGTTTTTCAAAATGATTTAGAAGCTAATGAGGGATTTCAAAAAGTCCAAGAAAGAAATGTCCAGTCCAAGAAAGAAATGTCCTGTAACAGATTGTGTTTCTTGTTACTGTGACAAAATGTATGACCCAAGAAAGTGAAGGAACAAAGAATTTCTTTGGCTCATGGTTTGAGGAGTCACAGTCCACCATGGGGGCAGGTGGCATATGGAGCTAGGAGTGTGAGGTGGCAGGTCATAGCATCCACATATTGTGTCAGCAAACACGAGAAATGAATATGGTCCCCAACCCACTTGTTTTTCTTTTCCCTTTTTAATCCAGCCTGAGACTCCAACCCATGGAGTTGCGCAATCCACTTAGACTCTCTCAGAGACACACCCAGAACTGTGTCCCCCAGGTGACTCTAGCTCCCATCAAATTGGTGAGCAAGACCAACCATTCATTATACAGGGCTCAGAGCATTGTACAAGATCAGAGCAGCTAAGAGTCTGGAATTCAAGAGACTAAATACAATGCTATGGTTTGGGGGTTGGCGTCATCTCCCAGCTCCTTACCACTGCACAACTAATAAGAAAAAGCACATTATAAAGTCCCTCTTATTTGGGTAAGTCCAGCAAAATACCTTTTTGTTAAAAAAAGTATTTTTAGTTACATGTAAGTCCCTACAAAGCACAAAGCTCTGGGCTTGAACGGTATGAGAAAAACAAACAAACAACAAACAAACAAACAAAAACAAAAAACACTGAACATTTAGTCCTTTCTGTAAAAGCCCCATACCTTCTAAAGCCAAATCCCACAAGCCATGGTCCAATGAGCCAGTGTCAGAATAATTTAGACAGCTTAGATCATGAACATTTCTGGGATTCAGCACCAGTGGATTTATAACTTACTAGATCTAGGGTAAGCCATGGAATGTGCATTTACAGTAAGCTTGGGATGTTACTGCACNTTGGAGTTTGAGCACCAATGATCTGATCCAGGGGACAAAACACACATTCTTAACTAGAATGAGAGAGTGGCCAAAGGGACTTGGAATACTGGGAATTCTGTTGCTAGCCATGGCCAACATCAAGGCATCATCCTGGAACACATTATGGTAAAAGCTTCCTCTAGAGTCAGTTCCAATTTGTATCTAATGGTGACAAACTCAATTTTAGTCTCTTTCAAAGAGGTCATAAAAGAGGGAACTTTCTTTTTCTCTAAATGCCAAAAAAACTTATTTTTTGCAGTGTTTAAATGATAAGAGCATTTACTATGTAATTTACTTACCATCTTGACCTGTGTGTATCTTAGCAGTGTTAGCGTATTCATATTGTTGAGCAGCAGATCCCATGCTTTCGTTCTTCCTGTCTGAAACCCCATAGCCTCTGAATAATTCTGTTCTTTCTCCCGGCTGCCCTTGAGAACTGCTACTCTTCTTTCTGTTTCAATGATGGAGGGGCCATTTTTCAAAGCTAATAGATGACACTGTCATATTCAAGNTAAAAATGACAAAGTGAACTCAAACATCAAAATGAGGTTCTGATTGCAGAAACACAATTGTCAAACAGAAAGAAGGGAGAAAGTGAAGATATGAGGTTGTGGAAACAGAGGANNTTTTCAGAGCTCTGNCTGGGGGTGGTGGGTNCCAGGCTGGCATGTTCCATACAGCCAGATGATCTGTGTTATATCACCATCAGATAGAAGACTTCTTTCNNAATATTTGTTGAACAAATAATTATGACCAGAGTAGACAGGAGGAAAGNGAANAGGGATTACAATGTAATTACTATTACCAACATCTATTGCAGACTTGAGAANTGACAGACCCATGACAAAGAACATCCTAAAGGTTCAGGAGGTGTTGGAAGGGTTAAATCATACCTAGAGATATTTGGATCTCTTTTCAATAAAGGTAAACATGTTCTAAGTGTCTAAGCCAAAGGCAACCAATCCCAAATGCAGAGTATTGGAAGNTCTGGAAGGCCATAGTTAATGCTTAATGTGCTGTGAAGGCAAAACAGGACTGGATCCAAGCTCTGCAAGTCATAGCCCCAAAACAGTTGGTATCAGAATAATGTAGGTGGCCCAAGAAAGGTCAGGAGCTCAGATGAAGGTGTCCACAAAGCATAGCGCTGACACTCTGGAAGACTATAGCTCTCTTCTGTTGTGTGTACTGCAGTCAGGTAACAGCAAAGTAAGCATGCCAAGCTAGAAAGAACATAGGTTTTAAAGTCAGTCGAGAATAGCTTCACATTCAACAAACTTTTTACGCCTTCAACTTTTGTACAACTTTTGCCACTGGAACCAATTACTGTTGCAACTTAGGCTTCAGAATCACACAAACAAGTTAGTTTTTACGGCGCTCTTACCTCTGGAGGAAGTCACGAACACGGCAGCAACCACGAAGGGATAACTTTATCGAGGGAGAGGGAGAGAGACAAAGAAGACTGCCCAGGCCTGCAGAAAGCAGTAGAAAAGAGGGCGGGGTAAGCGGGACCTGCCTTTTAAGGACTGGCCCGCGCATGTGCACTTGGGTCCGCGTGGCTACTCCACGCACTGTCTCTTATACACATCTAGATGTGTATAAGAGACAGCTATCACAAGTCGCAAAACAAACAAACAAACAGAAATATGTTTTTGAGTAAGTTAGACATATCCATAGCCATNGAAAACTCAAATTTTTCTTATTTATGTTATCAACTAAATAATATCTATCTATGCTCTGGAGTCAAGGGTAGTTATGTATAATTTCTAACCCGAGAGCTATCAATAAGTGGCTGCAATGGCTGTAGATGCTACTATCTAGGCAGTTTGCCTCCTTGTTCTTGTCAGAGTGGCCTGCAAGATGGTCTTCGTGATTCCAAAGTGCAGAGTGGGAGGCTTTCCTCATCCCTTTTGGCTGTCTAGTCTACNAAGTAGGTGTTTCTCCAAGATGGCAGGAGGGAGACAGGTGAGGGTGGGGAAGGGGACAGAGAGGAAAGTGGCAAGCAGGCTGACCTTTGCTTGTTTTGAGTGGTCAAGATTTTTAAAACCACCATCAAATCCTTTAGTGATGTAGCCATACTCTGAGCATGGTTTTAAACATTGTGTTTTATTAAATCTTTTACACGATCATTTTATATGTTCTTAAGTATAAAAAGAAAACAACCAATTTCACCTATGGCTTGAGGCTGTGGGTCCAATGCTGTAGTAAGAGCCAGCATTTTTTCTCATCATCTTCTGGATCCATTTCCTGTGAGTTGGCTCCATCCTTGGGCAGTCTCTGCTCATTATCAAGGGATNGTCTTGGTGTCACCAGACTTTCTTCATCATACATTTAACCCTCATGTTGAAGAGAGAACACTACTTTCCCAGAAATCCCAATAGGTTTTTGACTGAATTCTGCATATATGACCAAGCCAACCCTAGTGACATAAAGAATATTTCTGGTTAACTTACTAAGTTATGTGCTTCACTCTTAGAGACAAGGACNGAGAAATGACTATAGCAGTTAGGGTTTCTATTGCTTCATCGAAACACCATGACCAAAAAGCAAGTTAGGGAGGAAAACATTTCTTTGGCTTACTCTTCAGCATTGCTGTTCATCATCAAAGGAATTCAGGACAGGAACTCAAACAGGACAGGAACTTGAAGTCAGGAACTGATGCAGANNCCATGGAGGNGTGCTGCTTACTGGCTTGCTCCTCATGGCTTGCTCGGCCTGCTTTCTTATAGAACCCAGGACCACCGGCCCAGGGATGGCANCACCCACCATGGCCTGGACCCTCCCCCATCAATCACTAATTAAGAAAATGCCCTACAGCTGGATCTAATGGAGAAATTTCCTCAACTGAGGCTCCTTCCTCTCTGATGACTCTAGCTTGNGTCAAGTTGACACACAAAACCAGCCAGTACAGCAGGTGTCCAGAGCAGAAAAGTCTTCCAGTGAAGAAAGATGAATTCTTCAGATCACTCTAGTTACCAGCTATCCAGATCCTTGCAACTTCTGCTGTTAAAGCTTTCATAGATTGAAGATGCTGAATGACTTCACTTACAGGACAGCAGATGATAGTCTCCTGCACCCTAAACTCCACCATTGATTCCCAGAACATGTGTACTTACTGCAAAAAGTATGAAGATCTTTACTCCTAGAAATCCAAACTTTGAGAGCCCCTCCAAACCCACAAGGAATGACATCAGAGTTCTTAAGGCAATTGAAGCTGGCTGACATGATCAGAGATCACACTACTTTAGAATCTAGGGTTAGACGTCAACCATGAGTTATCTTTCCTTAATAAATTGAACTAGTCGAATTTGATGGCAACAAGGGGATAGACATCTAAAGTTGACTGATTGACGTAATAGAATTTATGAACAAATTCCATTTCAGGAAGAACAAAGATGGTGCAACATTGGACATCCGGGGAACACATTGGAACAGCACCACGAATCTTTTCCCTGGATTTTCATCTCTTCTTCAAACTCTGAACTCTCCGTGACGAGATCTGCCTCTTCTAGACCCACATCTGTAGTCTTCGGAGTGACCAGAGAAGAAACCGCCCCCCTTCTCCCTTCAATGAGAAAAGTCCCTGGCAGGACTCTGCCNTGGGTAACTCATCTGCTTCTGGTAACAGTCATTGTGACCGGAAATGGCGTGNTAGACCTGGGACGGTTTCAGGCTCTGAACCATCACCAAGGCCAAAGATGCTGATTCTGATGGAGGTGGAGATAAGAGAGGGCTAAACAGAAAGACAGAAATTCAGAAAATGCCTCCTGTTCCTTCCTAGATACTGAAGATATGGACATCAACGATGAGGAGAAAGGCTATATACAGTAAGATAATCCACAATAAAAATGAAAATTACGCAAGTTTTCACAGTTCCATCCAGACAATTCTTCTAGCAGACAGGGTGGCACACCCTTGTAGCTCCAGCATTTGGGAGGCAAAGGCAGGATTTTCAGGACTTTTAAGCTAGCCTGGGCTACATAGCAAGACTTTGTTGGGATGGGGTAGAAATAGCACTTCTCCTTGTGTTGACTAAAAGGACATAAAAGGACTGAACTTTCAGGCTTAGTGAGAGAGGCTAATAAGGTTNGAAAACAGCAGCTATTCAGGCCATAATTGCAGGAGCTGCCACAGCAGTCCCCCTCACAGGTGCCACAGGCACCTCCCTGAGATATTAGATGTGAATCCCCCCTCTAACAGACTTCCCTGTGCCAGAGCCTCTCACCTGAGGAAGTGCGTTGACATCAAAGAGGGCGGCCACACATCCTGTTTCCCACCCTCTTCCCTTGCCTTCTGCCTGGGAACTGGCGAGCCTGGCAGTGGAGGGAAGAAGGAAGCAAAGCAGAGAAAATGGGCCAAAGGTAATTTAAATGTCTCTCTTAAGAGGGGTTCCTAAGCATGCCAGGAAGTGGGCTGGAGCTGTTGAGGAAACTGGGGAGAGAATTCTGAAGGTCTCTGGGGCTGGCCTGCAACTGAAGTGTGTGAACAGAAATCTCTAAGAATTGCTTGATTCTTGTTGCCTGATCTTAAATCCAAACGACCCCCATGAGGAAGCACGGAGGAAGCTACAGGTTAACCACACTACCATTGTCACCCTAAGGGGGCTAGGCAACTTTGGCAAAGGAAGCAGTTTGTTTCACTGCTGCCTTCTGTTTTAAAGAGACCCCCTTCTTTATGTATCTATTCATGTTGTGAGTTAAGTTGCAGAAGGTGTAGAAACTTGGAGGACATGGAAAACATATCATTATAGATGACAGAATAAGAATCCCAGTTTTGATGGACTGGATGTAGGAGGCACATGCATCCAGGTAACTGAAGCAGGAGGATTGTGAATTCAAAGCTAAGCTGGGCTACATAGTAAGTTCCAGACAAACCTGGGCTACACATTGAGACAGTGTCTTCATACATCTGTGTGTGTTTGTGTGTGGAGGGGTGTTAAAATATCTTCTTGACAGGCCAAAACAAGAGGACAAGAGAGATCAATAGACGCAGAAGCTAATATCTGCACTGAGCTCCGAACACTGCTTGTAGAAGTTCAGAACGGCTGATGGGGACACCAAACATTTAAAATTTGGTCTTGATGTCCCACCAAGCTCCTTACAGTAACAGCTCTAATTACAGCTCCAAGGCTCGGTGGACAGAGCAGCATGGCTGGGCTGGCAGAGCTGGCTTCATCGGCTGCTCCTACAAGCCTCAAGCCATCCATCAAGTGTTTAGTAAGGAGACTTTTACATAGTGTTCTCTAGTCTTACTAAGTTAACCTTCATAATGAAAAATGGTTTTCAAATAGTTCTCCCTCTAATTTTTCATTCAAAATACAAGTGAACAACTTGTAGATAAAGCTACTTAGAGTGCTTGCCTATCATCCACAAAACCCAGGGTTTAATCCCCAGCACTGCGTAAACCAGGCATGGTGGCATGTGCCTGTAATCCCAGCACTGGGGAGGTAACGCAGGAGGACCAGATGTTTAAGGTCATCCCTGGTTACATACTGAGTTCAAAGCCAGCCTGGACTACATGAGACCCTCTCTCAAAAGAAATACGAAGACTCAGGTGAAAGGAAGACAATACAGGCTATAGCTGAATGGTAGAATGCTTGCCTAGATATGTGAGGCCCTGGGTTCAATCTTCAGTACCATCTTTAGAATCACCACTTTGGAGACAGAGGCAGGAAGATCTCTGAGTTTGAGGACAGCATGATCTACAGAGCAAGTTCTAGGACAGCTANAGAGACCCTGTCTANANAGAGAGACCCTGTCTACATAGAGAGACCCTGTCTACATAGAGAGACCCTGTCTACATAGAGAGACCCTGTCTACATAGAGAGACCCTGTCTACATAGAGAGACCCTGTCTACATAGAACATTTAAAAAAAGGAACAAAATAAACCTAAATAATATGCAACCCAAAATCTTCCTACTCAAGATACAAACTCTTCAACAGCCAAGTAAGTTTGTAAAAGTGAATGAATGAAGAAGTGTGTGTATGTGTGTGTGTGTGTGTGTGTAAATCATCAGATCAGGATGGAGTAGTCTACACCAAAATGTCAATCTGAACTCATCATAAACAGAGCTGGTATGGTGATGCACACATGTAATACCAGCACTCAGGCAGTTTAGGCAGGAGGATTGGGGTTGGATATCATGCCAGTCTAAGTACACAGAGAGAGACCCTGCCTATCTGCTAAGCCTTTTGAAATACAAATTTATATCCAATACCATCAGTGAGAAATTTCTTTCTAGGTGGCTGATGTATTATACCTGGAGCCTTATGTCATCTTAATCAAGAAGATACTTAAAAGTCAAATATCCAGAAGAGGAATGACAGGAATTTTTCCAGAGATTTTTTTAAAGTTATAAAAAACAAACTGGAGGTAACTCAGACCCAGAAGAACAAACATGATATGTACTCACTCATAAGTGGTTATTAGGTACAAAGTGAAGGATAACCANGCTACAGTCCACAACCCTACAGGAGCTAGGTAAAGAGGAGGACCCTAAGAGGGACATGCACGGATCACCCCAGGAAGCGGAAAGGGTTAAGATCTCTTGNGTAAATNGGAGGGGAGGTGGAGGGGAGGAGATGGGGAGTGGGAACATGAGGGANTGAGATGGCCGAGTTTGNGGAGGGATGGAGAGGGAGAGCAACGAAAGAGATATCTTGACAGAGTGAGCCAGTATGGGGTTAGGGAGAAGCCTGGTGCTAGGGAAATCCCCAGGAACCCACAAGGATGACCCTAGCTAAGATTCATAGCAATGAGTGGAGAGGGTGCCTGAACTAGCCTTCCCCTATACTCAGATTGGTGACTACCCTAATTGTCACCATAGAACCTACATCCAGTGACTGATGGAAGCAGATGCAGAGACCCACAGCCAAGCACTTGGCCAAGATCCTGGAGTTTAGTTGAAGAGAGGGAGGAGGGACTATAGGAGCAAAGGGAGTCAAGATCATGTGGGAAGAACCACAGAGACAGCTGACCCGAGCTAGTGGGAGCTCATGGACTCTGGACTGACAGCTGGGGAGCCTGCATGGGACTGAACTAGGTCATCTGAATGTGGGTGACAGTTGCGTGGCTTGATCTGTTTGTGGATCTCCTGGCAGTGGGACCAGGACTTATCCCGGGTACATGAACTGAATTTTTAGAGCCCATTCCCTATGGTGTGATGCCTTACTCAGCCTTGATGCAAGGGGGAGGGGCTTGGTCCTGCCCCAACTTGGTATGCCAGCCTGTGTTGACTATCCAAGGGATGTCTTACCCCCTGTGAGGAGTGAATGGGGGGGAACAATTTTCCTAGAAGANAAGAGCATTCCCTAGTTCACCTCCTGTGTGAACTGCTTTCAAAGGAGCCTAACTTGCACCAATGGCAGAAGCCATCCCTGAAAACTGATGTGCTGTGGGACTGGAAGGTTGCCACATCTCAGGCAGCTGGCCATGATGATGAAGCACACTGGAATGGAGAGGATTGTGGCTACATGACGGAACAGGAAAGAGCATGCTTGGCACCCTGGGGATGTACTGGGGTACCAATTGGCATTTCCTTGCCCAAATGGAATAAATGAACAAACCTTGCATCCTGTTTAAGGATGGGGATATGGACGACACTCCAGACACACCCAAAGCCAGGAAGACCTGGTAAGAGGGGTTCAAAGTGGAAAAGATGAGACATGGATGGAATCCAGATATATCTAGGGTGGAGAACAAACAATTGGCTGTGGGATATGGGGTGCCAGGAGGTGACTCCCAAATTTTGGTTGAACATCTAGGCAAGGCCAGTGCATCTGAGCTCCATGACTGTGGTGGCCTTGGGTGTCCAGAGTTATATTCCTGTTATATTCCTAATTCCTAGCCTACATGTTTCAGTAATTTTTTTGTCAAACATTTGAATGAATAAGCTTGAAGATTAAGGTAATGTGTTTATTTTTAGACATGGAAAATTTCAAGAAATGATTTGAAGGTCTGTTCTGGGAATTGAATCGATTCTATGTTGAAGGTAATCAATGAGTGAGAACGCCTATGTCCTTATTTTCAGAACTTTAGTCTGCCCAGGTTTAATGCTTACAGTCTCCAGGAGAACTCATGTAATCTATACCTAAATATTTTTCACCTAATTGGACATTTAAATGGCATAGTGACCACTCATTTTAACTAATGGGGAAACAGTATAATAGGAACTGGTATCCAAATAGCTTAATCTTATTTTGAACACAATTTATTTGTCTTTTTTCCCCTAATATAAAATTTTTGAACTTGAGTCTTATATATTAAATGCATTTTACATAAGGATGTGCTGGTAAAAGTTAACTCCCAAAGCATGGCATTTTGAACTAGACAAAAGGGCAAGTTAGTTTGAAAAGACTTGACAGAGGGAAATCTGAGGATTCTTACTGCCATCCAGTGGTGATGGTGTCAGATAAACATGGTACAGAGTCCATCTCCAGGTCCTCCCCAGCAAAGCCCAGATGCCTTTTGTTCAAGTGATGAACATGGTATGCTAACTTACTGTGTTTTGGTTACATTTTCATGGCCCCAAAAGGAATGACTTCATTTGTTCCTCTTGTAGTCCCAAACGTCATATATAGGCTTCTGGAGGCAAACATTTTAATTAAGAGGGTAGTTCCCTGGAGGCAGAGTCTGGCTCACTGGGGTGTCTATTCTGGTCACCTCCCATTTTAAACTGGATTACTTATCTTCTTGTTAAAGTTTTCGAGTTGCCTATTTGTTCTGTCTGGGGAATAATTGGCAAATATCTCTCCCCGCATATCACAGGTTGTCTGCACTCTATTAGTTGTTTCTTTGCTGTATTCGTGTTTGTATAGTTTTTCTTCGGTTTCTAATGCTTGGGAGTCTTATCTGGAATAAGCATTGCCTTGGCCGATCTCTTGATATGTTTCCAGTACAATTTCTTCTACTAGTGTCAAGTCTTGCATTTGGGACTTTGATATATTTTGAGTCAGTTTTAATACAGGGTGAGATGGGGGTTGGGACTNCATCTTCTGCATGTGGATCTCTTTTCTTAGCATGTGTATTGAAGAGACTTCCTCCCGTGTGCGTGGCTGGTGTCTTTGAGGACAGTCAGTTGGCTTGATACATGTGGGTTTCTTTCTGTGATCTCTATTCTGGTTTCATGGTCTGGGAGCCTGTTTGTATGCTGATACCATGTGGTGTTGGTTACTGTGTCTCCACAGTCTGTCTTCAAATCATGGGTTGTGATGCCTTCAGCTTGGCCCTTTCTACAAAGGGTTGGTTAAGTGATTTTGAGTCTTTTGTGCCTCCATATTAATTTTTCTTGTTTTATTATTCTTTGATAGTTACATACATCTTGCATGAACATAGAGGGGAGATTGCTAGAGCCTTGGCTATACCACTGAGGAAAGCCACACCCCTTCCCCCAGTCACCATTAAGTGTTAATAGTCTCTCAGTGATGGGAGGTGCTTCCCCTCCCATGATGAAATGTTGTTGAGACCTCTCTTCTGTAGGTTTTGTGCCGGTGACCACAGCTACAGTGAGTTCATGGGTGCAATAGCCACAGACGACGTCAGTTGGAATAGACTTTGNCCTGGAACTCCCATCACACTAAGAAGATCCTCACAGCCTGATCCTGAGGCTTGCCTACGGATGGAGCCTCTAGCACACAAGAGTCTATCAGACTTCTATTTCAACTGGCATCACCTGTGGCTTGTTGCAGTGATCTTAGGCATGAGTTCACNTCAGCAATAGAAAGCCATGTTAGTGTGGGTCTTGGTCCTAGCACAGTGTTAGGCTGGTCTTAGCAGGATATGAAACCATTTGGTGTCTTGAGTGATAACAGTTATGACATAAGAATCTGGAGATGGTTCATCCATGAGGAGTGTAGCCAAAGTCCATGATGAGTATGGCCAAAGTCCATGATAAGTATGGCCAAAGCTAGTTAGAGCCCCACAAGCCAGTAACCACTGATAAGGTATATTGGGTTAATGNATCTCTAAGGAACAACCTTGAGGAGACAGGCTATTGTATACAGATATTTCCTTGGTTCTTTCTGAACAGGACACTATCAGTGAAGTTGGAACAAACTTGGGCTTGATTTTCCTCTAGTACTGAAATACTGACAACATACCAACAGTAGACCCTTAGCGAATCTGGACCTGGACACAACNCAGTGTTGAAATAGCATGACTGCAGGCTTGGAGAAGAGCAGCGTCTGACTTAGGGTTTAGGGAAAGGACAGAACAAACAAAGCTAAATTAAGCAATCTGGACCAGATGATGCTGCCCAGCCACGAGCATCAAGAACATTCAGGAAACCATGACTTCACCTCAGAAGATGCCAGAAACTGACCAGAGGGTTGGTCAGTATGTGAAAACTCTCAGAGACTTTAAAACAGCAATTTTAAGGGAACTCATGAAGCTTAAAATACATAGAAACATTTCAATAGATGTGAGGAACTTTTAAAAATTTGAATTCTTCAGTAGAAAACTACACTGAGTAAAAACATAATAAAATACAGCTATCNTGAGACAGAACAAATAGAAGAAGAAGAAAATCAATGCCCTTTAAGATGGGCTTTTTAAAATATANAGTTGGAGGAGAAAGAAGGAAGAAGAACGTTGAGAGAGTGTTAAATGAGCAAATATTTAGGTTATTGGGGCTCAAGAAAAACTTAAGAATGACGAAGAGTACAGAGTTTATTCAAAGAAAAAATAATAGTGTTTGGAGGTGTAGTTCAGTGGTAGGACACTTGCCTAGCAAGCAGGAGACCCTGGGTTCAATCTCCAGGACTAGGTTGGGTGGGTGATGGAGAAGGATGCACATATCCACATGCAGGTCACCACTAAAATTTAACTCAACAAAATGTAACCTCAAGACATTTTATAATTGAACTNCCAAATGATAATGATAAGTAAATGATCCTCAAGGCTGTAAAAAAAAAAAGAAAGAAAGAAAGAAAGAAGAACCTATAAAGCTGTCCCAATTCATCCAACAGCATAATTCTCCGTGGAAACCTTACAGTGGAGGAGAAAGGGACATGAGATCTTCACAGTTATGAGTGAAAAGACTTTTAAATGAGAATATTTGACCTGACAAAGCTACCCTTTAGAAATGACAAAGAGATAAATATGGTGATATTTTATTTGTGCTCCAATAAATAAAGCTTACCTGGAGATCAGAGGGAAAAAGTCAGTCACTATATTAAACATAGAAGTCAGGCAATGGTAGCACATGCCTTTAATCCTATCACTTGGCAGGCAGGGATCTGTCTGGATCTCTGTAAGTTCAAGGCCATATTGGGGAACAGAACCAAGCATGGTAATACATGCCTTTAATCCCAGCACTAACCATAGAGGTCTGGAGGTCTGTACAAACAGACAGG
>LZPO01055166.1:209177-220501 GCA_001675575.1 Neotoma lepida
TGGTGATTTTATTTTCTTATAACATACAATGGTAAATATTTGGGGGGGGGATGTTCAGGATTTTAAATTTCTCTGGGTTGACTTTACACATCACAATACTAATATACGTTAAGAAGTTCTTCCATTTCAGTCAAACAAAGGGATCCAATTGAGGGGAGATATGGCAATACATGAAAATAAAGGGGTTCCCCCACACACACTCCAAATGTGTATAAAAGTNTACCAATCACTGCCTGCTCCACAGGACAGACATCCACAGGACAGACATTTGTTTTTAAAAGGCTCCGGACCAAAGAACAGCACAACCCTGGGTCATAATACTTATAATACAGTTTAACAATATTTTATCAAGATGTTTAAACTTGAGATTAACGCTGAAGAAAAAAATGGTAACTGAGGAACTGCACAACAAAAAGAAAATCATATAAAACATCTCCACCACTATTTAAAAGCCAAATTTAAGCAATAGTAAACAAAGAAAAAAATCAAAACAAGATAATAATACAACCTCTGTTTAAAATAACAGCCCTGTCCTGCCTCTTTTCCATTGAATTTTACATATGAACAGACTATATATACTGGATTTTTGGAGAAATGTCCATTTGGTCTGTCACACCCATCAGGTTCTGGCTCCATTCACTCACTGTCTTTGGGGTTCATTCAACTCCGTGTTGTTTCTGTCTTTGCCATTNTGGATTAGGTGCAGTGTGTCAAGTATACATCTCTCCCTTTTCCTTTACACAGTGCAGAGTATATGGGCATAGGTTACATAGCTTCTCCTTTACTCCAAGTCCCCATCTTTGTCTAAATTCAAAGCAGTATTCAGCGGCGTGCAGTAGTTGGGCTTGTCNGACGGCACATAGCCTGGCAGACACAAACATTTGTAGGAGCCTTCTGTGTTGATGCACTTGGCATTCTTGCAGAGAGACATCCGATTATTCAGCTCACTGCATTCATTTACATCTGCAATAAACCAAACCACAGGTCAACAGTCTCTAACATGACTCGAGCCGGAGACACGCAGGTACCATCTGCACCTGGATGCTGTCCACAGTTCTCAGCCACATAAAGCAGACAGTTTCCTCATTTTTACCTCTTTCAACATGCAAGATAAACCTTCTTCGATCTTAAAATAGACTACCATGGAGAGTCCAGAATGGCCCCATTATTCAATATAATGTCAACATTTTGTCAGCTTGACATTTTATAGAGGCAAGCTACAGTGTAACCGGTGATTTTAATATTTTTATCCAAACGAACTGCTAGGGAAGCTGTCATATGCTAGATGCCCTTTACTCTTTTATAGTGGTGTCACAAACTCAGGGAAACTATACTTACTGAACCGTCAAATTTTAAATTTAAAAGCCAAAATAATTACTTGAGTCATTCTGGCCTCTCCTCTATATTTAACATTATTGGGGGGTGGGGCTGGAGGCATAGCTTCAAGGTACAGTTCTTGCTTAGCATGTACAAGACCCTGGGGTTCAGTTTCTGGCCCTGAGGAGAATAAAACAGTAAGGATTCTTAAATGGGGTGATAACTCTTGAGTTTTAGTTGTGATAAAAAAAAATACAGAATACACCATTGACCGTCTTAACTATTTTTGTGTATAGCCCTGTAACACAAAGCATAATTATACTTAATGCATATTTTCTAGAACTTTTTTCTTCTTCCCAAACTGCAACCCCTACCCATCTATCTGAAACATACTCAGCTGACCAGAGCTGGTCACAGGGGATCTCAGGGAAAAAGTCCTTCATTGGACACTCTCATTCTTACCGACACAGGTCATCTTGGCCATATCCAAATGATACCCATCAAAGCAATCGCAGGTATAACCTTCCTGGACCCTCACACAGCGGCCATTTTCACAGCCATTGAGGATGCCACACTCTTCCGCCTGTAATTCCTCAAAGCTATTTAAAAACCCTGCAAAAGAAAAGGCAGGGTCCAGGTTAGAAGTGCTCACCTTCATTCCCTGTAGAAAATCATATTATTATTATTATTATTTAGGATCTGGGTTATTTTATATGTTTGTTTTAGATACCTTAATGTTAGCTTTAGAATTTACTGTCAAGTATACCTATACCCAGCATTAAGCATAAAACAATTCAAAATTTTGCATGGACCAGCCCACTTTTTGAATTCTAATGCTTTATACTAAAATCATGTAATGTGGAAAACAAGGATGTTTGAGTTTTGAGAAAACTAGCACCGGTTTGAATTTTTCTTTCCAACTGGGAAATGTGGGATTTTTTTTTTTAACGTTTTACGTGAATTTCAGCAGGGCAGAGGTCAGGAAGCCTTTAGGGGTGGGATCAGTGGAATTCCTGAGCAGTGTTTGGCAGGCACTTTCTAAGAAGGCTCCCAAGTTTGAGGATGCGCAGTGNGAGTCGCAGAAANAAAGAAGAGTCAGGATGGCTGTGCCCTGTGGGATCTGGTTACTCTGGCTTTCCAGTGAGCAGTCTACAAAGGCCCACAGGATAGTGGGCATGGAAGTGATTCAAGACATCTTGATAAATGGGGAATCACCTTATACTTGTGTTGAGGAAAACAAAAGGCTTTAACAAAGGATGGAACAAAGACACTCTTGTTTGGCTCTTTTTATGGTTTTGACACTAGCTCNGAAGCCATTCGAGACACCTAGAGTTTTAACAACATCAAAACAACATGACCAGCCATGAAAGTGTTGAGCTGGCCTCCTAGAGAAGGAAGTTGTAACTATAAATACATAATGTCTATCAAGGGTCACCTTCCTTCCACAAAGGGGTTTTAAAGAAATTANAGTCAGACCTTCCTTTTAGTATTACGGGGCCTCTGAAGTAATTCTCTAGTAGAACTGCAGGGGGCAGCAAAATATTGTTGCTATGCAGGGCCAGAAGGTCTTAATTTGCATAAAAGCCCACTACAAAAGCCTCTTTAAAAAAAGTAATGCATCCATGAGGGCCCCTTGCCAAAATTTAAAGAAGGGAAGAAATAGGCCATCAAGAAATGGCAGATACATAAAGCTGATTTGAGAAATACAGGCTTAAAAAATGAAACCTTGACTGAAATCTTCAAATCTAGTGTATCACAGCAAAATCATTTCAACGTCACAACTAGTAAGATTACATTTTATTACAGGAATTAAAATGTGCCAGTAACAAATGGAACGCGAGATCTCCTAAAACACACTTTCAGGATTCTAAACCAGGTAGGCAGGCCCTGATCCAAATCTGACTGGCTATCTATTCAGGTAAATTGAACACAACTACATCCAGCAGCCACGGTCACCCTCTGTGGNCATTTATGTGACACTATGGCAGAGCTGAGTGGCTACAACAGAGNCCATGTGGCCCGCAAAGTCTAAAACATTACCACAGCTAGCCTTTCAGAGAATGGCTAACGCACTAATGAATTCCAGTTTTGGAAATACTGCTCAAACTGAAGGTGACGGAGACCACAAACCATGAAGGTGATGAGAATTCTCACTCAGCTCCTCTTCCATTACTGGCTACTCAGTGTGGTCCTTTCTGCAGCAGGGCCAGGAGCTCTTGCTACCTACAGTCAGAGCACAGGCCAGGCTGGGGAGATGTTTCTAACATACAGGCTGCTTAAAGGCCACCATGGAATCAAAACCGGAGGTCAAAACCCACACGACAACTCCTTATGTGTGACACCAACGTGTGTGTTGACATTTGTGAACTAAAAAGGAGCTTTAGAGTCATGTTGGCATTGAAGAAAGGTCAGGACAGTTCAGCAGGTAAAGTCCCAGAATGTGAACTATAATGGGGCAGAGGCGACACACATAAGTGTGTGGGCTTCAGGGGGGCTTACAGACTTACCTGCTATTTCTGGATTTGTGGGCTTTCTTTGGATCTTGCTATTACTCCCTTTTCTTTTTAAGGAAAAGGTTTACTGATCTATAACCCTTACTGTGATGTGTATACAAGTACATAGTCTTGGGGTTGTGGATGTATTCAGGCCCATTTCATNAAGTGGCTCAAGATCACGTCTTTTTAGTAATAAAGCAAGGCTACTATGCACAAGAGTTAGGAATGGGACAGTAGTTATCNTTGGGAAGACTTGCNAAGGGACAGCGGGAACCTTCTAGAACCATACTGCTCTTGACNTTGGAGAGGGNCCATATAGGTACATGATAATCAACCTCACTGGAATGNTAGAAACATGGCATTCTGAATTCTGCTGGATGATCAGAATACAGCAAGCATCCTCTGAAGGAGTCAAGGGTGGGTCATCTCAGAATTGCCCCAACTGGTACAGACTGATTCTCTCAAGCCGAAGTCACCTGAGGAACTGTTTAATTCTGAACATGCTACCCAGCTTGCCTTTTCCTANTCCTACCAAACTATAATGGTTCTCCAGGGAGGGAAGAAAGCTCTTCACATACTCAAGCTGGAAAACAGCCTTGGTAAAGGAGGCTGGTAGCTGGGGTGGCAAAACCTGAGTAAACAAATTCTTGGAAGTAACCCTTACCCTTCCACTAACTTCTAGGCACCCCTCCCCCTATAAATCTCTCAGGGGGATGAACAGAACTCACTATCCTTTAGTGATATCAGACATTCCTGTGTTGTCATTCATTTACAAATATACTGTTCACTGTCTAAAGTCCTCCAAGCAGTATGCTCTGGCCATTTCTTTAAACTTTACTCTTGTATTNTGAAATGTAATTAAACATATAACGTATGTGGAAATGTAATTAAATGTCATGCTTTCTCATCAGTGCCTGTATTGGTGGATTCTTAGATCCAACCAAAGAGCTCACATAAAAACAGAGAGAGGACAAGAGTGTCTGCCCTCCCGAACCATAAGGGAAGAAGGAAAAGACCCTTTGACTCTGTGGAAATAATCCCAAAGGCAACTACAAAGTTCTAGGTGCTACTCCCCATTGGTGGCTTCTGGAAACAGGTGACAGCTTCCCCACCCCCCAAGAAAAGACTCTGCAGCATCTCTAAAGTCCTAGCTCCAAGGTCCATGGTCATAGGAACCCAGCCTGTGAGAATGTGGTAGAGCTGCTCGAGTGACGTGCATCCCTCCGNGAGAGGAGGACGGGCAGTCCTTGAACTCGCATCTCTATTACGATGCAGCTCAGCATCCCTCGCCCAGCCAGCCACCATCTTTCCTTCTGAATTGCTGTTTCCAAACCTCGCTCTTCCCTATTTGAAAGCACAGATGTCTCTCCTACGGAAACACAGTTTGTGTGTGGTTTCCTCACACAGGACCCTCTGTCCCTAGGCCGTGGGGCATTTCCTTTCTAGAGGGGACATTATTTTCATTCCTGCCCCCTCCCCAGAAAGCTCTGCTCACAAATCCAGAAAANGCTGGCACGTATCACTTCTTACTTAATAAATCCCCTCACAAGTGGATTCTAAAAATCCATTTCTGACCAAGAAGTTTTTTTTTTGTTTGTTTGTTTTGGACCACCCACTCTAAAATACTTGTAAAGATCAACTTGGTGTGGTGAACATTTGTCATTTCCTTGTAGGGAAATGGAACTAGACCATGACTTCATAAGACATGATTGAGCTGTAACAATTATAACAATAAGATCATTTTTATTACTTTAAAGAAAATAAATACAACAATCCCCCACCCCCCCAAGCAACANTAACCTTGGAATCTGGTGATTCCTAGCCAAAGGAGCAGGTTATGTAAACCAAGGGGATTGTAAAACCAGCCTGTTGGGTCCCACCCTGATATTCTGATGGGTAGGTTTAGACCAAGACCCACAGATCTGCATTCGGAACCATCTCCCAGGGATCATGTTTTGAAAACACTGAGTAATCTTGNTCCACAGCTTAACTTAACATGACTGAATGATTGTGCTTACGGTCCTGAATGAAGTAAGGGTCNGTCTCCGGGCCATACTGTTCACTGAAGTCCACCAACGCATCCCGTCCATATGGCCGCCGTCGCCCCGACACAGGGATGTTGCACAGCTGGGCATAGTCATCTGAGAGGGAAANGGCGGTGTTGGGTTACATTAGACATGCACACCACATCTCAGAGTAGTGAGCCTGGCATCACACACACACACCATCAGAAGCATCTGGATGGAATGTGCCGGAGTATTCTTCCATGGGAGCTGGGTATATGCATACATTGAATATGAGGATAGAGCATAAATAAGATTCTCAAACAATGATCTAAAAGAGCTGATAATTTGCAAAACCCATCCTAGAAAACACACACACACACAGAGACAGAGAGACAGAGAGAGAGAGACAGAGAAAGACAGAGAAACAGAAGGGGAGAAAGAGACAGACAGACAGACACAGAGAGAAACAGGGAGAGAGAGAGAGAGACAGAAAAATAGGGGGAGAGAGAAAGAGGAGAGAGAGAGAGAGAGAGAGAGAGAGAGAGAGAGAGAGAGGGAATGCCATCTTAGAATACATCAGGCCTTCTGGAAGAGAAGCCTTATCCAATGTTAATATGTATTATCATAAAAATATAAGAAATAAAGAAGTCTACGTAGTAAGTGAAAGGCACATGTCCATAAGAAACAGGAAAAGCGGATCATAACACGATTCATAACATGTTCACAACATGATAAAACAGTGTCTGCGACGTCTCAACTTGACCTGACCGGTTGCTCCTATAACTGTCTAACACTGTGCAATTCCAGGCTCTATGAACATGATTACAGCATGATGGACATCACAGCCAAGATGAGCATCGCACTAAGAAGCTACTAATTGCACACTGCTTGCTCTGCTGTACGCTGTTGTAAGCATTTAATTAGCCCAATTCACCAAAGCATTTGCCACTCTGAGAGATTCTGTTGTCATCTGAATTTTACTGATGCAGACGTGAAGGCACAGAGAGGTCATGTCTCAGTTGGTGCCCAGCTGCCCCGACCTAAAGTCAGTAACCAGGCTACAGAGCCTTCTTCAAGCGCAGTCTCCTGCCGCTCTTCTGGAACACTGGGCCTTATTTGCTCTTTGCCTCCAGCTGCCACTTCCTGTAGCCACATCCCCATTCCAAACTGGACCAGCCCAGAATGGTTGGATTCCTAACCTCCACTCCCCAGCCAAGCCGTGGAATCTTGGTTCTTCACCCCCAGGGGGCTCCTGCGATTTAAATGCATGGAAAGATGTCAGGCTCTTTCCTACCCTTAATAGCGGTTGTTTGGAAAGTCTGGAGAGCAATGTTTCATGTGTTGGATGTATGAGTTATGGAAAATGCATTTTCCAAATATAATAACTAGCAGTTGGTGAGAAGTCTGAGTTTCCTAGAGGTCAACTACTCAGCCAGGATGACTAGAGGCAGCCAGATACGAGGCTCCGGGACTAGACTGACAATCTCACCACAGTCACCCAAGGCAACACTTACTGGAAGGTTCCCAGCTTTGTTTCCTCCTATATACAATTAAAGGGAAACGCCGAGTCTGGCAAGATGGCTCAGCTATTAAAGGCACGCGCCATCAAACCTGAGGACCTAAGTTAAATTCTGGGACCCACATGGAGAAGGGAGAGAACAGACTCCTGCGCTGTGTATGTACACTGTAGCTCACATACACTCACTCTTTTGCCCTCTCTCTTTACATAAATCACTCTAAGGAAACAG
Source organism: Neotoma lepida (assembly GCA_001675575.1). Lineage (NCBI taxonomy): Eukaryota > Metazoa > Chordata > Mammalia > Rodentia > Cricetidae > Neotoma > Neotoma lepida. The sequence continues at coordinate 216,744 of LZPO01055166.1, forward strand.
CTAGTGTGACCTGTAAAGGCCTGCTTTCATCCCTGTATGGAGGGTGAAGAGTCTAACTCACACATTCTGCGATGAGCACCAGGGAACAGTGAAGCCTCAGAACCCACTGCGCCATGGGACAGGGTAGGAGTCCCATTACCCCGACCCCTCTCTTCATGCACAAGTATTCTAGAAACAATATCCAGACCCCAGATGTTCCCAACACTTTGCATGACGCCATACCGTGAGATGAAATGTTAATTTCTTTAAGGAAATAACAGAGCCTGGAACAAGACTCTTGACTCAAAAAACAACAAGAGCAGCAACAAAACAAAACCAAAAAACCCAGCTTCAAACAGAGCTCAAACTGCTGTCAGTTCTACTTAATGTTTGAAAAAGCTCCAAGGGCTTTCCTTAGAGAACAGAATTGTTCAAATGTTTACAAGTTTTAAGAGCTGAGGTCACCTCTCCTGATTTTTNAAAAAAATTATATATATTTGCTATACATCTCGAAGGGAGGACGTCTTTCAATATTTTATAGCCAAGCCATAGTGTGATCAAGAGTGGATATTAAAAGTGAATCAATTTATATACTCAGTTTGGAAGACAGAATCCAGAGATGGCTGAGAGCTCTCCCCTGAGACATTTGTTAGCTGTTAGGGAGCCGTTCTGAGACTTGAGGTCCAAAGATGTCAAGTGACACAGAAAGGCCTGGCCAGTACTGTTTGGCTTCAGTCCCGGGCTCTCTTCCACTAAAGCACTGAGGTGACTAACTGTTGCAAGCATTCGCCTCTGTCAGGGTCAAAGGAGAGACCTCAGGTAGGAGTGAAAACGAAGGACAGAGTGTCTAAAAGCAGCTGCCTGGAAGGCCCGCACTTGAACTACAGCTCTGTAGATATATATACACAAATTACGTTACGGGAAAAAGTATTTTGGATTAATTTTAAGGAGCTAATCAAAGGTACAGACAAAAGAAATTCAATTGTGGCCAGACACGGCTAAGCGTTTCCTACAGAAGCTTCCAGACTTGACCCAGGCTGGAGAGAGGGCAATAGAGGGAGATAGGGATTGGTAGTTTTGAGACCTACTGGATCATTCTCTTCCCTTCTCCTGCCCATGCATTTCCACTCAGGAGTCTATATACACTGTCCTTTGCAGCCTCGCTGTCTCTAACATATCGCGCGCCAAGCTTCAAGACGGTTTTGATTGGATATCAAACCATCATTTCTGTGTTGCATGCTCTGTCTGGTAGCTGAAGATATGCACCTTGCTCAACATGAGGACAGTTATCTTTCTGGGAATGAGGACAGGTCTGTCCCTCATCCATTTACGCTGCCTCTTCCATCCTCCAATCATGCATCTAGCTGGTTCTCGGCCAGGGCCAAAGGTGAAGTGAGCATTGAGAAATGGAAAGAACGTGGGCTTTGGAAGCAGAAGTCAGAGCTGGAGGGTTCACCGTGTTGCTTATTTTCCTATTTGGCAATTTTGGGCAAGCCTCAGTTTCTACATCTGTCACATAAGAGTAATTCTTTAAAAAAAATCTACTTATTTTTATTGTATGGCTGTTTTGCCTGCATGTATACCTGTTTGCCATGTGTGTGCCTAGTCCAAGTGGAGGTCAGAAGAGGGCATCAGATCCCCTGGAACAGGAGTTACAAGTGGCTGGGAGCCACTGTGTGGGTGCTTGGAATTGAACCTGGGTCCTCTGCAAGAGCAGCCAGTGTTCTTAACCTCTGAGCCATTTCTCCAGCCCCTCCACAGGGGTAATTCTCATCTTCGTATGTTAGTGGATTTGATGTCATGGATTTGCTCAAAAAGTTTGATGCTCCAAGAATATGCAAGTTACGCTTTTTTGCTTTCTCTTAAGAGAAACCCAGAAGTCTTTACCGAAGATCTGGAAACAACTGGCAATTCAAAGAGAGTATTGCAAGTGACATATAAATCTGAATGTCTGAACTGAGGTGATCTATGGGCAAAGAGGGCTGCTGTAAATTAAGGATGATGAATGAGCACATTCCAGGCATTTGTGGATTCCCTTTTGAGATTATCTGGAGATTTTTATATGGGTGGAGGAAAGTCGGTAGAGAAAAAATGTTCATGAACACTCTCCAACAAGGCACAAAACTGGTGATTGCCTTGGCAAATTTGTTTACATGTGATTATGAACAAAAGAACTTTATATTTGAGTCACAGATCTCACCATGTAGCCCTGGCTGCATTGCAATGTATCATAGGCGCACGAGGGATAACTTGGAACATTCCAATGAGGCGTAGGTAAGATGTCGTTTTTTTGGGAACTGAGTATAGACAAATTTCTAGTATGTTGAGGCCTATGAGCATCCCAAGCCCCGAGAAAAAAACCACTCTAGCTTGGAGGTGTGATTAGCCCTAGGTCTGAGTCACTGCCAGAGTCTAGCTTAGGGGACATGGGTGAATCAGGGCTGGCTGCAGTCCAGAGGCCAATAGCAGACCCCTGAACTATTTCCACAGCTTCCCAGGAGAAGCCAGGAGAACCTTGGCTGCCTCTTCCTCCAGCTCACCATGAGCACAAGCACAACACACTTTGTCCTTAAAGTCCCTTTGCTTTCCAAAACTTCCTCTTCTTATGCACAGCAACAAGAAATCATCTAGTCATCAGGTGCTAGGTGCAGAGCAATGGCTGGTCCACTTAGCAGATCCTTCAAGCCCTCCTTTCTGAGACTCCCCCACTGAATGTTCCCATCTGGGGATTTAGCCAAACAGAAATGCAAAATGAATAGCAAATGGAAATATTAACACCTCAACGGCTCTCCCCTCATGGCATTCCCCATCTCCCGGAGCACAAATGCTCAGCTCTAGATCAAAGCTGTGAAAGGGACACATGGGTGGCATGGGACACCACCACTAAGTGGTCTAAACAGATCCAGGCCATTGGTCACACTAATTTCCCTGGCATGACAGATTCACACGGCAGATGGTACGGTTTTGATTTCTACTTTAAATGAAAAAATAATTTTTTTTTAAGTACTCCCCTGGAGCCAGTGGGTCTGGGACCCCTGCTGTCAGAAGCGATGGGAAGCACATTACTACATCCTGGCAGGAAATCTCCATTCTTGATGACAGACACATCTGTGGGGCTGGTCTGGACAGTCACATGTCACAGTGCCACTCTGGCATTCCAGAAACCAGGAGGTGAAGTTTCCGTTGTCTGAGGCAGACTAAATTCAGCTTTTAGAAATGAAGCAGAGGCTGGATGTGGGTTTTCACACACCAGGGCCGAGCATTCAGAGCGATGAAATTTAAACTGTGTCTATGTGGGAAGAGCAAGGCCCAGGTCTTCTATAGTTAAGTATAGGGGTCACATTTCACTCAGATTTCTCTACCAGGTGTTTTTCCTACAGGTTTAAACCGGCATTATTAATCAATGACGGTGTTCAGGAGTGAGAGGAGGGAAGTGGGCATTTCCCACAGTGACTGCTTAGCCTGCAGCAGAACGGAAACTTTTCCTTAACTGAAATGGGCAAAGANTATAAATTTTCTTCTTACAGTGACCATTTTAGACCCTTCCATCCTGTGCTGGTGAAGGAAGGGGACAGAAAGGCCTTAGTAGGTAGGGTCAAGAACTGCACTGCACTGTATGTCTGTCTTTTTCAGAGAATAAACGCCTGCCCAGAGTGGAGCAGGTAGCCAGCCTGCTTCCAGGAAGTTAAAAAGTGCGAAACTGTGATAGGAAATTAGACATACCACACATACACACACACACACACACACTCCATAACAACCATACCCACACACAGATA
>LZPO01055166.1:225078-241792 GCA_001675575.1 Neotoma lepida
ACCACTGCCCAGCAAATGTTAAGATTATTAAGAGTTGTGGGCTACCCTTTCAGCTAAAGTCTTTGAGAGAAAGTCAAGTGTACAAAATTTATGCAGGAAGATTGAAGAGTTTAAGACATTATCAGAACTTAATACAAAGCAGGAAATGTAATGTCTTCCTTGAGACAGAAACAAGAAGAAAGTATAAATGGATGCATTTTCTAGGAAGCTGGTTTTGGATGACATCCTGTAACATAGTCAAGTTAATCATCTACAGTCTAGGTTTTAAAATTTGTAGATTGAGTACATCAAATGTTCATTCAAAAAGCAACATTAGATGGTCCTCTCCTGGCATAAAGCCTCCCGCACACTTCACACGTTACTCTGGTAGTTTTGGAGCCCATGAACACGAGAAAAGCTTCTTCACTGGTGTGCAGTACTATTGAGGCCATGCTAGTTCCTAAACACTGGCGCCCTGAACTGTTCCTCCTAAACAACCTTGAATCTGGCACCGTTTTTGAGGCTCATCTCCCTTCAAAGAGGCGCTCAGCCCTGCACAACGAGGTAACCGTGTAGAATCAGCATGAGCTCAACTTATTTTCTAGAATGGGATTTAATAATAATCACTTGATACTTGTACTGTCCCACGACCCATGCAGTATCACATCTAATGCCTGAGCGCCCCCTTGAGGCAGGTATTGATACTGCCATTCCACACAGGAGGACACTAATAGCGACAAACAGATGTAGGGACACACAATTCACTATTGAATGTTGTTTCACAACCATTCTTTTGTAGAAAGAAAACTATTTTGCTTTTTGGGAGGGGTGAGAGGAAGTTTTCTAAATATATACAGTAATCTTTTTGGTGATAAACAGTATAAACCGCAGGCCAGCCTATATCCACATAGCATATAAAATTCATGGACACTGAAAATTCAGCCCCAAAAAACTGGACCACTTGCCTTCTTGGAATACTTCCAACTTGCCATCTATATTCTGTCTACAGGCATGGTGGCCACTCAATTTAGAAAGCTCGTGCTATCTTTCTAGGTTTGTCCATCTCCATTCTATTTGGTTCGTAGTTACTTTTTCTTGAATCACAGCNCTCAGAATCTGTGATCAAAAGGATAAATGTTTTCACACCAAGACAGGATTAATTATTGTAAGTTCACAGAGAGATCTCAGGTCTACAGAAAGGAGATTTGAAGGAACTTTTCTAGTTCAATGAGTAGAACCAATCTTCAAACCAGGGCAGGATTCTGGGTCACCTAAGTAAAGGCGGTGACCCTCTGCTGTGCTGCCCATGTGGGATATTCCAAAGTTATTATTAACATTCTCTGGAAACATATTTCTTGGAAAAGCCTTTACACCATGAATGCTGAAAGGCTTTTGCAACCATTGCCTAGTCACAATATTTTTTCAAGTGTCGTCTGGGAGTCAACTGTCTGCCTTCCTTCACACCTCAAGGCTGCTATGCAAAGCCTTACACTGAGGTCTTCGGGGATGTGGGAGATGCATGGATGTGGAAATCACTGGCTCAATCATTTCTAAGGCAGATTATAAATTACTTTATTTGGGCAAAACTATATAAAAANATTGCGCTAGATTATCCATTNGGATATTTACAACATTTTGGCATAGCTAACGTACCATGTGCATACTTAGGAGAATTTTGGGCAGAAAATACCCTAGTTCACAATTGCACAATTGTTCTTACATTCCAAACACACATTGTGAATTTGTCACAAATCTTTCGGCCTACCATAGAGTAGGTGTTTAATAAATAAAAAAATGTAGGAAGAAATGTATAATTTAGATTTAAATGTAAGGTTTAAATTTAATTTAAAAGTGAAAAAGGAAAATGATACACAATTTAGATTTCATCCCAGAAAATTTATCTCTCTTCTTGTCAACCACAAGAAATACGTAACTTATATGTGATAATAATCATTCTTGTTAGCATTAAGAGGCATATGAATAACTTACATAACTTAGAAAAACATTTGTTTAGGTATTGTCTACCTGAACAGGAGGCATTGGGTAATACTGACATGGATTCTCATGCATATTCATTGATGGCTTTGTGCTATTTATCAGTCATTCATTTAACACTTACATGGGAAAACAGAAGTAACATAACTATACCTAGTTCCTGGTTTCTGAGTTCAAGTCTCAGATAGATATTTCTATTTATTTAAAATAAGATGACCATATACATATATATATATATGATATACACACATGATATATATTACATATATAAACCATATATGTATTACAATATATATAGTAAAAAAACATATGTATATTACAACATATACAGTAAAAGCAAATTCAAGTAGTGAAAAGGTGATAGATTTACAAGCAGCCATCAACATAGCTAGATATGCTCTTCCTTTTAATTTAAAATGCAAAGGGACAGTTTACTCATGTGGTTCTATGCCTTTTTATAGACTATGGCTTACAGCTGTCAAAATGGCTCAGTGGATAATGATGTTCTCTGGCAAGCCTGATGACCCAGGAGAGAAAAAGGAGAGAAAGGAGAAAACTGATGCTTGCTAGTTGTCCTCTGACCTCCATACACACAATACACACATTGTGGCACATGAATGTACACACACACACACACACACACACACACACACACACACACACACACAAAATAAGTCAATGGAATCAGAGTTTAAAATATGGCTTGGACAGTATTCTCTATCAGGATCTGTAGCTATGCTTCATTTAGAAAATGCCTGCATAGTATTTTCCACTGTATAGATGTACCACAACTCATCAGTCAACTCTGGCACAACTGATTCCATTTCTCCTATTACAGAGCAGTCACATTTTGTTTTCTGTCACTCAAGCACACCTATAGGATGAGCTCCCCAAACTATACTTAGTGACTCGGGTATAGATATGCATTTCATCTTCAGATTGTTTTGTGGCGATANAGAAAGACAACACTCCTATATGTTGATCAGTATTGAAATATAATTGAAATTTATTCCTTTTGTGCCACGAGTGTTCCCATTGGGACATTAATAAAACAAAAGCAAACGTCACTCTGCAATACCTGAGCTCTCAAGGATGCTTCAGAGGTGCATGCATGTTGTAGTACATCANACTACCAANAGGGGGCACTGTCCCAACACAGTAGTCATCCCATTAGGCAAGCTCCCGGAATGCCAAGTTTTAAGAAGGACTGTATCAAGACCTTACGCACAGTTAACTTACAACATGGCTCTCTGAACGATTTATTCATTGAGAGTAAAATTCTTTAAATAGTATAATTNCAAACACTGTGACTCCTGGGTACCACAGAATCNAGTGTTCAAATGTGTCTAATTGGTTTTCATTGCTCACAGAAAGACTTTTATCTCCATTTGATAACAATACAATATATATATGTATAATAATTCATAGATAAGTTTTCCAAAAATTAAGTTTATACATTACTTGGCTAGGAATTATTGGCTTTAACTCATTAGCCAATTTATATATATGACCCACCTTGGCTGCCAGCATGCCTGGGGAGATAGGCGGACGCTGCATTCACTTGGTTCGCTACACACACTGCTAGCTCTAAACCACAGCCCTTTGCTTGCACTAGCACACCGCACAACATGAAAGGTTCCAGCTTTAATCCTTCACTCTGTTACTTTCATTTTTTTTTTTAACAAAAATACTGTTTATTTCCTATCACTTTGAGTTCTTGGGGAGGGGGACCTTGGGCCACACTAAACCAGTTCCAAGTGAGCCTATGCCTAGATCTGACTCTGCTCAATGATCAGGGCCTGANAATGTGAGCTACCTTTCTCTGCCACAGATGCATCTCCTCCTCCAGAAGGAGGCGGTGGTTGGGCACCTAAGACCGAAGAAATGGATCCCTTTCAACAATGTCTGGCACTGAGACCCCTGAAAACCAAGCAGGAAATGTCTAATCAAAGATCTCACATTCTGATAACTATGATTTCCTTCNAGAAGGGCATGAAAATTTCCCAGGGAAAAACCATGTCTGCCCTCTCGTTCATCTGAAATATGGGTGCAGTGGTTTATTTGGTTTGAATTGGTTTTCTTAACAGTCTTGCCTTGCNCAGTCTCACTTAACACGATCACACACAGATCAAATTCGGGGGTCCTCCCAAAGAAAGTTCANCCNCTGGCATTTTAAGACTGGGTAGCAGCAGAGGGTATTGTGGAAGTGAGAGGGAGGAAGAGGCAGCAGGAGCCGGAATAGGGCCAGGGAGGCCTCCAGGGTTCTAGAAAGCAGAGGTTGTTAGCATATGCCCACCACACCACTGCCACACCCTTCACTAGACCACAAACAATCTGGGGCTTTCTCCTAAATGACCCCGCCATTTAGCCCCTTTAACTAGCTGAGGACTGACATAAAATCCAGAGTGGCCCCAAAAGTGAATGGAATTATGCAATGGCATAGTTTTTCTCATGTGAGGCTCTCCTAACATAATCCCTCACCCTCCACCCATTTATCCCACATGTAGTACCAACACCCNAGACAGCTTCTAACTTCAGAGAACCACATGGAATGGGCCGCTCCTACAGCCTCCACCTGCCAGGATTCCCAGACTTGCTGCTTTAGCAAGAATTAATGCCTGTGACCTATTGGACCAGAAGTGTGAAGGCCTGTTCCGAGCCAGAGCTCTACTTTACACTGCACTTTAATGCTCAAAGCTGATGACAGGCACTGCAGATTTATTCTTCAAATTCCCCTAGCACTGTTTCCATCAGTAACGGATCATTCCCCCAAACAGTGCGGCCCTCCTCCAGAAACTGGAAGGTTCAGTGTCTGGCTGGCTGGGGCCGGCCGGGTGTTTGAATTAACAAAGGACAATGCTGTCCTTCTTAATAGTCAAGAGATGCAGAAATCGTGCACTTAAAAGGCTCAGAGGCAGAATTATGAGCATCCAGTTTTAAAACCCACACATTCTCTGGTTCCACTGAAAAACTAGTGACTATCGTCGTGAAAGCAGGTTTGAACATATGCAGATGCTTCTTGGTAACCCCAGTAACCCTAGGATCTCACTAGCTATTGGGCTTACAGCAGAGGCACGGTCCTCAAGGCTTNTCAGAATGCAGAATCCTGTACTCTCATCCTGACAACCTCAGAATCAGGGCTGGAGTTCAGATGAGACTCCTAGCTCAATGGCTTGCTCTTTATGTTTATGAAGCAGTAGGGTAGAAGAGAAACTTACATAATAACAACAATTATGTCTGCAATGGTTGATCCTTAATTCATGTTCAGGTGTTAGGGAGCCATACATGTTATAAGAGCCTTTGATTTTGGTTACATTAGAAAGTGCATTTGATTTGAAAATATTATTGTAGTGTGTATGTATGTATATGTATGTTTGTATGTATGTATGCATATATGTATGTATGCCATGTATGAAGGTGCCTGCAGAGGCCAGAAGAGGGTATCAGATCTTCTAGAACTGGAGTTATAGGTGGTTGTGAGCCACCTGCTATGGGTGCTGAAAACCAAACTCAAGTCCTCTGGAAGATCAACAGTGATTCTCTCAACCACTGAGGCATCTCTTCAGCCTTGATTTGAATCTCTCTTTGGAAAACCCAGTCCATTAAATATGNTTATCAAAGGCTTGTCACTCATAGGCAGTAAATACAACATCGCAAGATCAGGCTGGAGGCAGAATAAAACGTGTCTCTACACAAGAAGAGAGCATCCGTGACTACAAGCACAGCATAGTCCAGAGGCCAGGGCTGTAAACAGATTATGCATACCACACCCACAAATAAGCAANAAGACACAAACCCGACAGCCACAGCAGGACAAACGCAATCACCTGTAAGCATCGAAAAAGATCTCCAAATTCTCAGAAACAAGGGAAATGTATAAAAGAAATATATTTACNCACATAGTAGAAACAATTCTAAAGGGGCTGGGTGTGTGGCTCGGGAGTAGACTTTGTATAGCACTCAAGGTTCCTTTCTCAACACTAAAGCATTCCCCAAAGACAAAGAATGATTTTAAAGATAGAGTATGCCAGCAGTAGAATGGTGACTACTGCCCCAAGTATAATTTTTCCAACTCTGCATTGGTGGAAATAATAGTCAGTGAAAAGCAAACGTGCTTCCAGGCCTGGTGTTATAACTGTGGGAGTTTTCTCCCCGGGCAGTCTTATAGGTACACACATGGAGGTTCATTGGAGCATTGTTTAGGTGGGAAAATCAGGATTGGGGCTGAGAAAGGGCTATGAAGGAACAATTACAACGTCCAGCATGAGATGGGGCTAACGAAACCAGGCTGCATAGACAGAACAGATTCTGCACATTCTTCTTCTACCAGTTCTCAAACACCACCAATCACAATGTGCACTTAAGAGAGAGGATGGTAAAATGTACAAAATGTGGCTTCTGGCCATTTTCAATGTCATCAGTTAGGAGATGAACCTGATTTCAGATGTGTTGACATATACAACAAAAAACAAAGTATTGCCCAGACAGGTGGTATTGAGTTCNGTTTTAAATATTACACTAAACATGTATCAATGACTAACATAATCTGTAATAAATGGATGTATAGCAAAAAGCCTACGAGGCTCAAAGCCTAGCTGTGAAGCGTGAACATCTTCAGGGAGTGGAATACAATGTGACAGGGCAGGTGGATGGAAGTACAACATCTTTGGTTGTTTTAATTCTTTCAGAGTTGTTGTTGTTGTTGTTATTATTATTATTATTATTATTATCTTAAGGAAAAACACTGCATAAGAACAAGGAGACAGGGAGGAATTGAAGCACAGAGAGGAGACTCAGGCCTTGCTGTATTCACCTCTATACTGACTTATTCTTGTCTCCCTGTGGCATGTGCCTCACTGACCACCTGTGGTCACACATTCTCCTGCCCTCACTGCAATGAGCTAGCAATGTTGAGTGTGTTCTCAAAAGAAGGCTGCTGCCATGCGCAGTGTGGCAGATCCAGCCCCAGAACCTAGTCTTCCCAGTTCTGAGTTGCCATCATTCCTATCTATTACTTTAGGTATTTGCTTGTCTGTGGCATTTCAAATTATTTTCTTTTTCATGCTACATTGATTTCAAATTATTTCTAAGCANGAATCCTCCATTTATGAAGTAGCTTGAAAGAAATATTCTAATAATTGAATTAACTGAAAATTAAATGCACTTCCTCTCTTGAAGCAATTCCCACCCTCCTGGCTATTCTGAATGTGCTGGGTATGAACTCCTTCATCTTGCTCCAGCACGCTGGTTTTCTAGCCTTAATGAGTCAATTTGAGAAAATGATACAGCAAACACATTCCAGTANCTTCCTTTAAAACAAGAAGTGGCTTTGGTGGTCAGCAAAGAAATAAACCATTANCACACAAACCAGCAGCCAGCAAACAGCCAGCCAGAAAGCACAGTTAGCCCCCAAGCATCCTCTGACACCAGCAGATGAAACAATGATGCTCACACCCAAAACTTGGAGAAAAATTAGATTTACTCAAATACTCCCCATTTCTTCTATTTTTTCCTTCTCTCCCTAATCCTTTCTTAAAAGTTTTTTGGCATTTATTTGTTTGTGTACAAGTGAGTAGGCATGCACATGCCACATCATATATGTGGACGTCAAAAGACAACTTATGGGGGTCTGTTCTCTCCTTCTACCGTGCCGAATTCAGGGACTGAACTCAGGTAATTGGGCTTGTTGGCAAAGTCTTTTACCTAATAAGCCAGCTTTCTAAGGCAAGTTGAACATCCTCTATTTGACATGCTTGGGACCAGAAATACTTCAAGGTTTGGAGTTGTGGACATTTGAATGAAAATGGTCCCTCATAGACTTTTATGTTTGAATGCTTGGTCCCCAGTTAGTGGAACTGTTTGGGAAGGATTAGGAGGTGTGGCCTTGTTAGAGGAGGTGTGTTACTGGAGGTGGAGGTTGAGGTTTTAAAAGCTAAAATANCAGGCCCAGACCCAGACTCAGGTGCTCTTGTGCTCTCTCCCTCTCCCTCTCCCTCCCCTCCCCTCTCTGCCTGCTGCCTGTGGATCAGGATATAAAGCTCTCAGCTACTGCTCCAGCACCATGCCTGTCTGATTCCTGTCCTGGACTAACCCTCTGAAACTATAAGCAATCCTCCAATTAAATACTTTCTTTTAGAAGAATTTCCTTAGTCATGGTGTCTCTTCACAGTAATAGAACAGTAACTAAGTTTTTTCGGACTTGGGGACCTTTGGACAGACTTTGCNAACTGAGCATCTTTAATCCCCAAATCTGAAGTGCTCTACAATCTGAACTTTTTGAATTTTCGAACTAGTGTGTTCCACCAGCGTCTCTCATATGAAGTTTGACATCAACACTTGAACTTCTACCTACAGTAGTATTTTATAGTCTCTAATGCTTCCCCTCTCTCTGTTTTAAAAAACAGGTAAGAACAAAATAATGACGTATCTAAAAATATAAATTCTAAAAAAAAGAAGCACAAAATATCATGCCACAGATGGTTAGATTATATTTCTTCAAGTCACTTGTCATTCTTGGGAGAAACAGAATGATGGTTTCAAAAATTAATGATGTAGTCTGGCTTGAAGGCAAACCAGGAGGCACATGTTTATACAACTATATCTTCTGCTACACACACACACACACACATACACACACATACACCTATGATGACATAAGATGCAGGAGAAAGGCTATCTGAGAGAGAGATGCCAAGCTCCACAGCAGAGGAGGAGCATGTGTCACAGGCCCCTTGCAGAATAAACTGGACACCAGCTCACCTGAGTCCTTCATGGGACAGAGAGCACACTGCATGCCCCATGCCTCCCCGTACAGACAGCAGCACTCTGTGTATGTCGTCTGCTTGCCCACCAGAGGGCGGCTACACACGTACTCCTCACTCAAATGTTCCCAGCACAGGTCTTGGTAGACATCCGTCTCTTCTATTTGTTCTGAAAGGAAAGACATGGTTCCGTGACAATTGCGGTGTTATTTCTATTTCTTCAACACTGTGGCAGAAGCCAGCAAGTTTTAAAGTTTCCATCCCTCCTTCTGTGAGCGATGTCCAACTAACAGTCTCAATCCAGCCTGCTCTTTCCACAGATCACATCTTTGTTGTCTCCAGCTGAATGTCATTCCACCAGCTGACATTCTGCCTGCTTGTNGTGTCCTGGCTGAATGCTTGCCTCCAGAACTTCCTCACATTATATAAAGTGCCCATTATCTTGTTGTCCCTTGATGGGCTTCCCATTCTTCTGATCCTGTCAACTTCCACCACTTCTTTCCATACCCACGCTTTCCTACTCTTTTCATCTGCTCAAACCCTGGACCTCAAACACTTCACTCTAGAATGTTCAATTCTAAACTTTCTATGACCTTTGTTTCATCTGAAGGGATCTCCTAAATGTGATGAGTAACTGATTGACCATACCAATAATCAATGACATGCCACATCCTCAGAGATTAGCAGGGATTTCCATCCATGCACTTCCGTGGTGTCCACTTTGCGGACCCTCACACTCTGTTCTGTCTAGCCTTATCCATGTCCTGCACCCTGGGCAAACACAATTATGTTTCCTGACCTTGCATTTTCCTCTAAAGTTTAAGTGTGATGAAACCTCTGGTGGAGCTGCCCTTCCACATGTTCAGCCCCTCTGCATCCTGATGGTGGCTTAATGAGTACTGTGGTGGTTGGAAAGAAAATGGCCTCCAATGGGAGTGGCACTATTAGGAGGTGTGGCCTTGTTGGAGCAGGTGTGGTCTTGATGGAGGAAGTGTGTTACTGTGGAGGCGGGCTTTGAGGTCTGATATATGCTCAAGCTATGGCCTAGTGAGACAGACCACTTCCTGTTGCCTACGTATCAAGATGTAAAACTCTCAGCTCCTTCTCCAGCACCATGTCTGCTTGCACGATGCCATGTCCCGCCATGATGATAAAGGACTGAACCTCTGAACTGTAACCCACCCAATTAAATGTTTTCCTTTATAAGAGTTGCCATGGTCATGGTGTCTCTACACAGGAATAGGAACCCTAACTAAGACAAGTATATACAGAACATTAAATCTATACATTAACCACATGTGTCTCACTATTCTCTTAGCAGCTCTCTTAATTTCTTCAAGATAACCAAGGAATTAATGTCCCTACTCTTGAGTAATTCCCATTTTAATAAAAACAACAACCTTGAGCATTTATCTGGATAGACATTTGTATCTCACATCCAAACATACCATTTGATTCAGTTGGCTGCACACATCTTTTCTCAGAGGAATCCAGGACCATTGGGTGAGTGCAAAAACAGTTGTAAGAGCCCTCCGTATTAACACACTGGCCATCGATACAACTGTTAGGGTCTTGGCATTCATCCATATCTTAAGAGAAAACAAAACATCACCAGAGAAAATCAGCAAACATTTATGCTTCGTACAATTATCAAAGTTAACATACTGATAAATTCAGTCCAGATTCTAAGAGCTACCACATTTGAATTTAACTACACATCGTCATCCAAAGGGGACCGCTGAGACTGGAAAGACAGAGTCACCAAGGAAAAGTGACACTGCTCCTGCTGCTGCTATTATATATGGAAAGGAAATACACTTAGAAACTTAAGATAAAATGCCTTTTTAAAAATAATACTTTTAAAATGATTTCTTTATGCTGCATTTTTCTGCCTATAGTACATGGTTTTCAGCTTAGGCATTAAAGTCTGTATGAGTATTTAAAGATGTCCTCCGCTTGCATGACCTGACTCATGGAACAGGAGGGTCTACAGACCAAAAGAACTNTGAGGTCNTATCAGTGACCTGGCTTAGAATTTCACAATGACTATGAACTTCTTGTCTGACACCTGTTTTAATACAAGGCTGAAAGGTTTTTATTTCTCAAATCTTGCTCAAGAAAGAGATCCACAAAACACTGATCTTTTAAAGACAGATTTAGATTAATTACACCATTTTTATTACATAGCATTACTTTTTTTCCCCCTGTGCATTTTCCCAACACACCTTACAATATTCTCTTAAAGCTTACCAAAACACTGTAATTTGACGGGATCATAGTATGTCCCTTGCTTACAGTAGCATTCATACCCAGGCTGAGTGTTCAAACAGTAACCATTTTTACAGATCTCCTCCCCAAACAGCAGGCATTCATCAGCATCTATAGCAACAGAAATAGGAATATGTTTTTATTTTTTCCATGAAGAAGAATCTAAGCCATATCTGGTTTTAGATTAGAAATTATGTTCAAAAGACTCTTATGATACAGAATTGAATATTAGGTCCAATTGGCAGACACAGAAAAGTGATAAGGTATGGTTCTGATGCCACCTCACACTTAGTGAGCTCGTCTGTGGACTCCATAGTGGCTCTCAGAACCTGCTCTAGCATAGCCTTTGTGAAGTAGGCAGGTCTATNTGTGGTGTGTGCTGCCCCATTTACTAGCTAGGATATACAAAATTGCCAAGAACTATTCGATGGAGCACGAAAAAGGTCTTTTCGGGGAGGGAGGTAAATTCANGGAATTGCAAGTTATAAAGGGGGTTGGCAGGCCCACTTTCCCCACAGAATTAACCCTCAGCCATCAGAGTTGTCTCCATGATAAACTGGACATGACAGGGCCCCCAATGTACTATGACTCACAGGATAAATGAGACAATCTATGTCAAGGATTCTGGGCACTCGGAGGTTGCCTGTTCAAGCAGTTCAGAGCTCATGTCATGTCACCTAGCTCTCATTTTGAAAACTGTCAAGGCCATGGAAGACCTGCTCAAATTTACACAAATGGAAAATGGTAGAGTCAAGCACAGAACATGTGGCAGTAACGGGTCTGAATTCCATCTTCTTCCCTTACTGGCAGCACTGTTAGGAGGAGGAACTGGTTTTATATAAAAGAGAGAATGGNTTTATAGCAAAATTGAGGTTCGCAACATAGAGTAAAATTTAACTGCATTCCTGTAAGAACAGAGTATGTGACATTCAACATGTAATGTCTCCTAGTCCAGTTGGACTAAATCATTAATACATTTTAAAAACACAAGTGGAATTTCTTGTTCAGCTACTGAGTCCATACCATTCAAATATTAGCTTTCCAAAAGTAGATGGATAATAAAACCATTTCCATGGTCTCTTTTCCAGCTAGCTTCCAGTTTTCAATATTAAACTATCATGAAAAAATTCACCAGATATATAGTATGTCATAATAATATCTCTAGCATGGAACTGTCGGAAGTCAGCTAATGAAGAAATGTTCATATATATAAATATTCACCAGAATAAACAGGCTCCCCACTTATTTATTCAATAAAAGCATGAAAGATATAAAACAGCCCCTTTTGTTTTCCCATTTTCCAGTCTTCATTATGAATCTGTGGCCATTAGCAAAATATTACTGGGAGAGTGGGGAAGTCTATTCAAAAAACAAGACTCTTAGCTTCACAGCTAATCATAAAGGGCAGCATGATAATCAAACTTACAAGCTCACTGTTTATATAATTTGGTGTATGTCTAGGTGAAGGAATACCTCCTGACTACAGCCTTTTGTGGTCAGTAGTTATGCACCTACTACTTCATTGGAAGCTCACTGTAGTTCTGAAAACATTCCTGTTTCAGAAGTGAACAGTTGGAAACTCAGTAGGTTCCAAGACCTCTCAAGGTCACATAGCCTCTGGTATTCTGACCTCAAATCAGAGTTCCATCCAGCATCCACAGAGACCCTCCTCCTAGGGTGGAATAAGGGGCTTGACCACCAGTTTCCACAGGCCAGCCGAACTCTACCACTGTGTAACCCAAGCCAGGCTCCCACCCGAGTGATGGGCACGTGTTGCAAACTCATTTGCACTCGGTGCTGACCTTTATAGTTCTCACCGCCAGTGTCGTAAGAGGATTCTCCAGCAGGGACAAAACCTTTCCCTCTAGGGCACATTTCCGTGAACTCAGCTGATTTTCAGAGAGACAAAAACCAAAAAAAGCAATGAGTTGAAAAAGAAAACAAAGAATCAACATTTCCCTGAGTGCATGTTTTTAATCCAGCTTGGCCTTCCCAGATTCAGAAACTTTTAAACACTCAAGCAATAAATCCAGCATGGTCTCAAAGTCATGGATTAGGTGAGAAGATGTCCAATGACTCCAGAAGTTGATATATCTTTTTTTTTTTTTTTGAGACAGGGTCTTACTGTGTTGTCCTTGCTGTCCTCGAACTCACAGAGATCTATCTCCCTCTGCCTCCCAAGTACTTGAATTAAGGGTGTGTGCACCAGCATGTCTGGCAACTTACCATATGTCCCACTTCACCCATGTTTATCTGATATCACGATTACTATTTTTTTGCGCTCCTGTGGTGGTTAGTGTTCTGAAGGTTTAGTAAGAGCCCATACAGCAAATGTTTGGTTAAATACTGATACCTGTGGACAGTCCTGTCATCAGTATAAAATAAGAAGAATGTGGACAACCAGAGAGATGGCTTATCACTTAAGAGTGCTCCTCAATCAGGAGGATGGGAGTTCGGATCCCAGCACCCACATAATAACCTCAGCTCCAAGGAGGGTATAGAGGCAGGAAATCACTGGGGCTTACTGTCTTCCAGCCTTGCTAAGGAAAACTTGAGTCCAAGGTTCAGGGAGAGACTCTGCCTCAAAAGACTAGGCAGAAAATGATGGAGGAGGAAACCTGGTTCCAAGTACACAAACGGGCACATTAACCTGCACATGTAAGTGAACATATGCTCACATGTGCACACACATTTGAAATGGAATAAAACTGAGTTATCTTTCATAGCATCCTACAGAGCCTGACTGCTAACAGTATATCCTCTGACAGGTAGAATTTAAGAATGCATACAGAGGTGGGATGAGGGTAAAGGCTCCGGACTGGAGAGGAGCTCACTGAAGGACAGCCTCATTGGAGTCACTAAAAGTCGATAATCAAAAGGTACTCCTTCCCAGGCCCGTGAACACCATGTGAGCAGGCAGTGTGAACACAACAGTCGGGAGGTCTTACCTGTCCCCTGGACAGGGCAGGGGAAGATCTCACAGTTGTCTCCCCAGCCAGCGCCTGANGTACAGCAGCACTCTTGTTTGGTGACGTTGGGGGCCAGCACATTATCACAGAGACTGGCATCATTGAGATTATAGTAGCATTCCTTCTTGTCTTCTCTGGGTTGATGGTCTACACCAGAATCTAAGGAGTAAAGGAGAAGGGCATTGGTGGGACAGCCGAGTGCAAATCACNACAGACAGAGGCCATGGGCATGTGTCCCTTAGGTGTCCTTGAAACGAGACCATTTTTNACCTTCAGGGTCAGATTCTCCCACTTTAAGATAAGCATGCACTTAAGTCCTGAATTTTGTTAGGTTTCTAATACACTCCAAAGCATACATCTGTCAAAGTCATTTCCATTCACATTAACCAGTTACTTTATTCTTGTAAATTTGGCTGTGAGCAGCTTCCATATCTGCTTTCNTTTGCCAACCCAGAGCCATTCTTTACAGAGCTGCAACACTTACTTAAATTGTTGAAATTTTCCCCCAAATGGGACCAGAGATCTGGGGCCACATGTACTAGTTAACCCTTCAGAAGTTATTTGGATCAACCATGCCCCAAGCCAGTTCTGAACAGTGCATACTGGAAGATACATGGAAAACTAATGTGGTGACTTGGAGCCCATAAAATAACCTCTCATCCCTGAAAATCTAACTAGTTAAATGATGAAAATATATTACTCAAAAGGAAACTGTGATCACCAGCAAAGTTGCAGTGTAGGACTGCAAGTCTAGGTTCTGATTCTGTTCATATGCGCCCTGAAGGAAAACACATTCTAACAGATTCATTTCCTCTATGACAATACACTAACAAGGNGATATGAAAGAACGTAAGTGACAAGAACAAAGTCTACTCATTTTAAGAAAATAAAATACAAACAATGGCATGATTAGAGTTGAATTGTCTTTACATCCTTGATTATTATATCAAGGGCTTGGAAAGGAATATAATTTCTTTTACCAAATGCTATAGAGTTTAAATGATTGCCTATGGTCCAGATGTAATTTATCACTTTTAATTTTTATTTTATGCTGCACAAAATAAGAGCTGACAGTGGCTATCATNGTTACTTAGCACATTGTAAACATACTATTTTCGTTAGACCCCTACCATTTTGAATTATTAGGTCCAGAGATACCACAAAAGAGAATGCTTACCAGTGAGAGGAAGACTAAGTAAGAATCTAATACANACTTACATACTTTTGAAGTTGGTAGGACATTATATGAGGGACATTTAATGAGTTATTTTCACAATCGCTTGCTACATATTGGTTTTGTCAGGGTCAAGTTGACCCGCATGAGCTTCAGTCATATACAAAGCATACACAAGGACATTTCTAAAGCAAGAGTTCATAAAATGCCATCAGGAAAACTATTGCCTTTCATCCTCTTATGAAACAAGCAAAGAATCAAACAGACCTTGCAGACCCATGCTACTCTCTAAGCAGAGTGCCAAGGAGAATGCCAAAGATCCTTTTAGACCTTTATCTGTTGAATCTCTCTTTGACAGACTTTGGGCTTGGGCTCTAACTGACTATGGACAGCAGGTGGTACCCCAACCAAGACCAGGAGTCTAGGAAAAGACTCAGATCCTGATTCCCATGTGTCAGTTATGAAGTGGTTTCAAATCAGTTCTTTGCACATGGACTGGATAAACCCACCGCCTCCCTTGCCTAACCTGTCTTGCATGACACGTGCAGGATGGACTTTTACTNCATCTTGGTCAGAAGGGCTCCAAGCCTTAGGAACAGAGTTATTAGCGCAAACCAAGAATGGCCATTTAAGACTATCATTAAGTCTATTCCAGAAACCTTATAGGAAAATTTACAAGTGTTTCCCACAATGTTTTCAATGTTACTGTTCAGTTTTACAATCTTACTATATTCAGTTAGGCTAGAAATGGTAGCTATAAAGCAAAGTATCAAAAACATAAATCAGGAAAGCAACAGTTTTATAGGTGAAGTTTAAAAAGAAAATCAGCAATATTTTCCTAATGTACAAAGTTAGAGTATGTCTGATTTATTTTAATAAAATGTAGTATTATGTAGAAGAGCCCCAATGTTGATAATAAAAAAAACAGGGTTCATTCTAAAGCAAAGCATGACAAATTATATGTGTATACATACATATGTAATTTACATACATAGTACGTTTTGTGTTTTTTTACACTTACATTTTACATCACAGAAAACAACGAAATTATCTTTGTTTTTTATCTTGCACTGGAAGGAGGTGGAGATTATTACATAAGAGACATGATCAACAATACAATTGTATTATTCAGTTCGTTTCAAATGCTGCTCTTATTTTCTTTCCAAGCTCTTTGAGAGTTCAGTGTTTACACAGCTGAAATGGAGAGTCAGGCAAGCCTTCATCCATGTTGGAAAGANATGCAAATTCTTTGTCAAAAACTGATCCACAAAGGTCATTCTGGGAAAAAAATACAGCATCCCCATCTCCCAGACCTTCAAATGATCAACTTCCTGGAGCATTTTTCCATTGGAGTAAAAATCTCTGATAAGTGTGAGTGAGCGTGTGTGTGTGTGTGTGTGTGTATATACACACACATACACACAGGCACACATATGGTAGTTTTTCTGAAGAATTTCTCTGAGTTTGGACCACCGTTGCCAGGAGCAGACAGCTTCCACTGGAAAAAAACTTTTCTGCAGTCCAATCAATGGTTATGAGAAGTGTTGGGAATGAAGTGAACGGCTGTT
>LZPO01055166.1:271215-281470 GCA_001675575.1 Neotoma lepida
GATTAAAGGCGTGCACCACCACTGCCCGGCGTAACTTTTTTTTCCATTAACTCACTTACAGAAGCAGAACAGTCAATTCTGTCACACCCTCCTTCATATCTCCTTTCTTGCTCTAGATCTCATGGTTCCCTGAACTCACCTCTACTTCTTCCTTTATTCACAGGCTTTCTCACGTCCTAATGTCATATATAATTTACATTATTAGTTTATTGTCTAAAAAAAATGGAGGCCTGTTTTGGGGGGTGCTCACTGAAGTTGCTCCAGTACTTAAGACTGTCATTTGTATATAGTAGGCATTCATGAATGTTTGTTGAGGACTAGGAATATAGCTCTGTAGTAGAATGATTACCTAGCATGTGTATGGACCTAAGTTTCATTCCTAGCAACTAAAAGAGATAAACAAACAAACACACTGTTGAATGGATGAATGGAAATGCTTTCTGATTTTTCTGATTTTATGCAGGGNTTATTGTGCATGGTTAAGAGGCTGTTAGCATGGCTGACCAATGGAGGAGAACAATGAAGGAAGGATCCCTGAGTTCTGTAAATTACCAGGGTTTGATTATTTTGCTGGCTCCCTTGGATCCTTGTGAAACCAATGTGGACATTCTATCATGTGAGTCAGCTGGAGGGCACATGAGCTTCACAGACATGTGATGTTCCCAACACCACTGGATTACAACACAAATTCTCACTAAGCCTCGACACACGCTGGGTGTGAGGTCAGGGGCAGAGTGATGGGGTCAGGGAGCAAGAGAGGCTTCTCCCCAGGGGTCCAGTGTTGGCTCCCAGTGTTCCTGCTCCTTCCCACGAACGCACATTCTGCTAATGATGATGAAGCCATTCCCTGAGCTAGTGAGTGAACACCATGACAAAATACCAATCCTGTAAATTAAAATTCCACAATAAAAAATAATAAAAAAATTAAAGAGCAAAATAATTGGGAATTTTAAAGATAGAGAAAAATGGGTTATAAAAAGGCGATGTAAGGGAAATCAGGAAATTCATTGTCATTTTACACACAACACAAGAGCTCTGGTTACACAGTGAAAAGAATGTAGCAGGAGAAGACAAGCCATAACTAAGAGACAGCATGGACGGATAGAAGACAATATCCATCTAAAGGGCCCTGTTCCCCATGATTTCCTAACACCCAACTCTGGGATTTATAATGTATGTATGTATGTATGTATGTATGTATGTATGTACATGTATATAATGTATATAATGCTATACATATAGCATATGATATATATAGCATGCTACACCATGCAGTTATTTATATATCCACAAAGCACAATTATGTCACGTGATTTAAATATAAACAAACAATGTATCCTATGGAGTTCATCCCTGCTTAATCTTCATTTCCCCCTCCTGTGATACTGGCTCTGTATGGGCAAGAACTATCTTGTACTGTGCCTTCAGAGCAGTGTCTGGTACCCTACAGGCATCCAGTAACACTCCAGCGAATGAATTAACAATAATTGTTCAGCTCATCTTGCCCCGCACCCCACTAGAGCTTTGAATGACACTGCCCCTTCTGCTCCCAGATANCACATCCAGGTAAGGGAGACAAAGGACTGGCGATGCCCTCTTGTTACCACAGAGCTGGTCGTGCTGCTTCAAATCATTTAAGACTGAAGATTTGCCTCTTGATAGCCATTCAGTCATTTAGCCAGACACTGACAACTGTCCAAGATACAGGGGATCAGGGAAGGGCCCTACATTTTTTTTCCCGCTATTCTAAGCCCACTTCATTGTACTACTCCTAGCTCATCGACCCTGGTTGAAGCAAGTGTGTCACTGCCAGCAGTGATAGGGATTTAGCTGCTTAACCAGAGGTTCAGAAGGAAGTTGGTGAATGGATGTGGACCAAGGGTGCCAACCACTTCTCAGCATTAATACAAACACTATGCACAGGAGCTCCATTGCCAAACCCTGATCACATGAGCTGGCTTTGTCCTCCACCACAACCAAGGGTCGAATGAGGACAGCACTACTGCCATAAGTTTCAGACTTAATCCAACAAAAGAAAACTTGGACCAATTTAGTGTATTGGATTAATCCCTAAAACGAAATCCTTATGGAACGTATTCAAGAAGGAAAACAACATGTTTAATAATTAGTTGTACTACCCTACATCAGCGTGATAGTCTAAAATTACCCTTTATTACTTGTAAAATGTCCAGTCTGGGGAATATGGAGGTATGGAACAAGTATCAAAGAGAGCAGTCTACAAATANGGTGATTCACAAAGCATTAGAAGTTTTCTAAAAACACATTTTTAAAGTCAGGCCCTTGCCAAGTCAATGACCAACCAAATNAGAGCTGCATCCAAATTAGAGCGATTATGTAACTCCCAATTTGCAGAAATCAGTGTTTAAAAAGGTACAGGCTGAAAGAAAAATTAGTACATCTAAAAGGCAAATACACACAAATCCGCTAGCACTCGATATATCTGTCTAGAACAACAGCTTCGATGGATGAGCGTCTGAGACGATCCATCCTTCTTTGGAGCAGTGTGGTACAACCACCAGCTGTAGCAACTTTGACCACGTCTCAGGGAAGGGAGACTTAACTGCCCGTGATTTAGAGTAAAAGAAAAAAAATAAGTCTGCATCCTTCTGGAGATGTGGGGTTCTGTGAATCTGCCCTGTCAGTGTGAGGCAAGGCAGCACCCCCTTCGGCTGGGGGAAGATGTATGTGTTCACACAGTGTCTTCTCAAAAGGCTACAGCCTCAGAGTCCCAGACATAAACGTAACATAAAACACAAAGCACCAAAGCCCGAGTTCCTTGTAAATCTCCCATCGCCCACATTACAATGGTGCCTTCCTCCGTTTCCCCACTTGGGACNCCTTCCAAACCCTTCGGTCTGTTTGCTCCAGCTCCACCCTGCACTATCTTTCTCCCATCGCAGCCAAATCTGGCCTCCATGTTTTGTCTGCTCAGCAGGAGAACAATTTCAACAATCTCCGTTTTATAAGATCAGTTTATTCCTCCCAATATAATAATTGGTTTCAGCTGAACCTGGACGCCGGTCCTCGGCCGGGTTCCACCGTAGTACTAGCAAGAGCGCAGACACTTCCTGCTGCAGTATTTTTTTTTTTTTCAGAGCAAAGAATCCGGGTACTCTCTTAGGCCTAGAATAGAACATTTACAAGGTACTTCTTCAAAATGTAGTCGAGTTTCACTAACCTAGATCTTGAAAAAGATACNATGGACTTACGATTATGGCAATCTTAGCTTACTTTAAGAAATGTTCAGACGGATTATTTCTCCATTTATCAGACTATAATGTCACGAAGAGCATAAAACTAACAGTCATTGCTGTGACCTGCAAAAAGGAATGGGTGCTATCTAAATGTCTTACAGTTTCATGAACCTTTGCCGGATCATATACAATGTGGGCAGGAAAGAAAATGGACTGGCTTAGAGGCAAGAATATGAGCGGAATAATGCTAGACACTCTCTGTTCCCAACACTACAGAGAAATCTAGCAGGACATTACATTTTATAAACAGAATAAGCAAGGTGACTTACACCAAGGGTAATCGAAACAGGAAAAAAGAATGTCACNGTGTCCACCCAGAATCCTCAGCTCCAGCAGATTTCACTCATTAACGTAGCTCAAGTATGGGAACCACCTGTGGGTATTTCCACCCCCAAAACCTCGGGTTATTCTACTTGGAAATGCCAGCTATGCTTTCCAGTACGCGTCACCTTGCTATACAGAAGCCTTAAGTCTTGAATTACAAATGTCTTTTAAGTCTTAGAGCCTTTTTGCCCATTCAATAGAAAGCCACCTGTCAGCTTCCTCATGCCAGAGTTATAGGATTTCCTANAGGTTCTCTTACCTTCACATGTGCGGCCATCTGCAGAGATGGAGAACCCTTGTTCGCAGACACAGCGGAAAGACCCAAGCGTGTTTAGACACTCCCCATGAGGACCGCAGAGTCCTGGCTGCGCACATTCATTAATGTCTGCAATTGAAAAGAAAGTCACACATATTTGAAAAGAGATCTATTTTGTTTCTCTCTAATACCAGTCGTACAGCAAGGAAAACCCATTTTTAAAAGCNGTAGCCTTTTCTTCTGTGACCCAACTGTAGCACCTGTCCACATTAGAGACCACAGGACAAGTCAAACTGTCAGAAGAGGCAGAGGACTTAGGGTGACCCACATGGCAGTGGCTGATTAACCATGTCAACCTATAAAAATAGCCATCTCCAAGGTTCAATCCAAAGCTGGCCTGCTTTAGACATAGCAGAGCCTTGAGGAATATTACTAAACAATCTGAGAAACAGTCACCAATGAGAAAGCTGTCTCTTCCCTGTCCTCTCTCACCAGCCCTGAGCAACTCTACNGAAGTACCATCACACCTGCTTCTCCCNTCCCAGGATGTGGACTTCCTCAGGGCAAGGCCAGGCGTACCTTGTACGTAGTATTTAGCTCATAAATGCCACTCCATAAATATCTGCTGGATGTATTANAAATAAATTCCAATTTATATTTCACTGAAAATGAGTAATGGAAAAAAACAAGAGGAAAAGAAGACCAGAGAAGTCATGAACTGCATGACTTTGTGAGGATGAAATTAGTGAGGGCAAAGTGTTTAGTGTAATACTTAACACACATCTAGAGGTCCGGAAGCGGCTGCTATTATGATTTGTAAACAGCTGATGCCGTGGGCAGAAAGTGAGTATCTTATGTTCTGTTTGTCCTCAATGAACAGTGCTTCCCAGGCCAGGGTGACAGAGGCACTCTGAGTACTGTTAACANGTGGAGTTAGAAAACAAAATGTCCTTTCAAACCATTTCTAATCATGTTGGCTAACAGTGTCTTTGATGACAATAGCACAGGGAAGCCAGAAGCAGNTTACCTAGTCACAATGGTACTGACACACGCAGTGGCTTGTGCACTGCATTGTCCTGTTGCTCATGACTCATGACTCTGTTTGCTCCTTGAGAAGGTCAGGATGGATGTGTGAACTTTGAGTTCCTTACCCTTTGTACTGTATATCAATAACATCATAAGTATCCACCACAAAATTTCTTGCCATATTACTATTCTATTAATGGAACTGTGATTGGTTTCNGTTCTTTTAGGTAATTGATGTCTGAAAAAAAAATCCCATGTCCTATGCACTATCCAAGCAGGTCATTTTCTATCTTCCTGAAATTCCTTAGGGTCTCTCTTGTCTTTTACTAAAGACNTCCTCAATATTTCTTCTTAGAAGTTCATTTTTATTTCAATTCAAGTGTTTTCTGAATGCCCTCTACAAGTGCATGAATAGGATGGATCCCTGGCAAATAGGAAGCTCACAGCAGAATANGGAAGACGGATGTGTAGCTTAACAAAGTCCAGACCTGAGTTCTTCCTAGTGGATTTTAGAACGTGCTGTGTAGCTTGGAAGGTTTTTCTGGTCCCGCCTGGCCCCACAGTCCTGCAGTCACTTATAAAATAATCATTCAGAGTTGTAATAATAATTATCAACTGTATGGCCTATGTCAGGCCTCTTACTAGCTAGCTCTTATAGTTCAACTCAACCCATAACTATTTATCTATGTATTGCCACGNGTTCCATGGCTTTACCTGCATCCCATTACATGTTGCTCCCAAGATAGCAGTCTGCTGTCTCTCCCACTCCGCCTTTCTCTTTCCTGTCCCTCTCTTTGGATTTCCCACCTGCCTCTAAGCTGCCTTGCCATAGGCCAAAGCAGCTTATTTATTAACCAATGAGAACAACATATATTCACAGCGTACAGAAAGACATCCCCCAAGAAGTTCTGAGCTACAACCCCACTCTTTTCCTTACAAAGCACCTGCTTTCTGTGCTTTCTGTTCTTCCAGAGGCTCTTCTGATGGTCCTGCTGATCCCTGTGTAGAAGAACTTCTGATAACTACTGACTTACTGCTTTTCTTTATTAGCCCTGAATTCTACATCTCTCCACAGCTACAGAACTTAGATTACTTGGCTCACCCACTGCTGAAACAAAGAAAGGAAACAACAGATCATCAAAAGGAACAGTCAGCGGAATAGAGACACATGGAGAACGGGAGCAAATCTTTTCAACTGTATTTCACACAGGGACTTCATACCTAGAATACATAAAGAGCTATAAAAATTAAACATGAAACAAACAGACAAATCTTCCAATCAGTAAGTGGGCTAATGAACTAAATAGTCAATTCTCAGAAGAGGAAACACAAATGGACAATACATATGTGGAAAAGTAGTCCATNAGGAAAGTGCAAATTAAATTGCCTTGAGGTTCTATCTCACTTCTGTCAGACAGGCTGTCATCAGGATAACAAGTGACAGTGAATACTGCTGAGGACCTATTTGGAGAAAGAGGAACCTTGCCAGCAGTGGTAGTGCATGCTTTTAATCCCAGCACTCAGGAGGCAGAGGCAGGTGGATCTATATGAGTTCGAGGCCAGCCTGGTCTACAGAGTGAGTTCCAGGACGGCAATGGCTGTCACATAGAGAAACTCTATCTCAGGGGGGAAGAAAAAAGAAAAGAAAAGAAAAAAAGAAAGAGGAACCTTTATTCAGTGCTAGTGGAAGTGTAAACGGATGTAGCCACTATGGAAATCAATCTGGAGATTTCTAAAATATTGAAAAATAGACGTATCATGTGACCCAGCTATACCACTCAAGTCAATACACCACAGAGATACTTGCATATTCATATTTATTGCCACACTGTTCCCACTAGGTAGGAAATGGAACCAGCCTAGACATCCATCAATAGAAGAATGGCTAAAATAATATGGTATATATAAATACAATAGGAATTTATTCAGCCATAAAGAAAAATGAAATCATGGCATTTGCAGGGAAATGGATGGAACTGGAAATCATTATGTTCAGAGAAATAAGTCAGACTCGGAAAGACAAATACAGCACGTTTGTTCTCAGATGGGGACTCCAGACCTTAATCTGTGTGTATGTGTATACATGTACGTGGGAGGGGAAAAGATCTTAAAGGAGGAGGAGCAGAAAAAGACGCATAATTGAATGCATGAAGGCAGAAGAGACACACTGGAGGTGGGGGCAGGAAAGAGGAGGCCAAGGAGGCTAGGGAGGAAAGTGGGGGCCACTAAGTACAAAGCGTGTGTGAAAACTCCACGATGAGACCCATTACTTTGTATGCTAACTTTAAAAGCCAGCATAAAATGAAAAGAAAATCNGCAGAAATCAGTTACATTTTCCTCGTATCCTTTTCCCATCTTTTAAGGACCTGCCGCTCATTTTCTACTTGCCTATTTCTCGGTATGATTTCACAGTCTTGTTTTTGATAAAGCCTTTGTTTCTCCTGTTTCTTCCCCACCTGCTGGTAATCCACTTCATCGGCAATCGGGATCCTAGCCTTTCGGACTTCAGTTCTGCTCATCACCTCCATCTGGCCTAGGAGCTCCGCCGGCCTGCGCGTCAATACCAGAGGCAAGCTCATCCGTCATGCTCCAAGGGCTCCCTAAGACTTCCTTTCTGCTTTCACTCTGTGGCTCCACGAAACCCTTTCAAAGCTACCGACACTTTGCAGCTTTGTGCGGTAAACACTGTACACAAAGATTTTGTTTTCAGAGAAGTCACCAGTTCATAAGGAACTGTCTAAAAAGTTCGAAGACAGGAACTCCAGGCGAATTCCCAGACTTTCTTCCAGGAAACTGCTAAAAAAGAACACCACGACTATCCAAAGCTAGAGAAACATGTGCGTTCAATTTGGACTGTACTTATTGAAGCATTCACTTCTGAGCTATGCTGCTAGTAACTCTGAGCTGAAAGCCAGACTATATTTAAGTTGGATTTCTTTCACGGGTCCGGAATGCCATAGAAATTCACAGTTTGGCATGTGTAAGTCAAAACGTGAAACTGAAGTGTGTTCTGAATCTCTANCGTACCCTGCCACATTCCTGAAGAGACCATTAACAGGGAATTTCCATACTGTCTGCACATCACCATTAGTTGTGTGGGACAAAGGGAAATCTTAAGCACACTTCTGCCTGAAAATGTCCTAACTTCACAACACTAGGTAAGGCTGCTTAAGTGTAAGCCAATCCCATAGTTTCTCAACAATGGCGCCTGGGTAGTAACATTGCTATCCATTACATTTTCAGTGTCAGGACAAACTCTGAAACCCGCACCTCTCAACANAGCACCAACATTATCGTGGGGTTAGAGAAGTGTAGGCAGAGGAAATGATCACAAAGCTGCCTCTAGTGACAGCCAGAGAGATCATGCAAGGGAGGCAAGTAGGCATGATTGTGTACACAGCCTAACAGGAGAAAATGAGCAATGATACAGATTCTTAAACAGCACATAGGACCTGTTTCAGAAATGCCAGTGAGAAGGCGTTTGCTGCCAAACCTGATGACCTGAGCTAGATCTCTGAGTCTCACATGGTGGAAAAATGAAGTGACTCCTCCAAGTCATCTTCTGACTTCCATGTGTGGGCATGTTACACAATACACACATGTGCATGCATACACACACACACACACACACACACACACACACACACACACACACACACCAGAGAAATGCTTATCACATGTTTGAACTCAAATTTTTCAAGTTGACACATTCATTTATTCTAAGAAAAGAATGTGACACAGGACAAAGTCAATTTACTAATGATTGACAGTCACTAACCATCACACTTTTGGAGCAGTCCCATCTTTGGAAGTTGATCTCAAACCACAGACAGAGATTTTATGTATTGAGAGAACATGGTGCAGTTAATGAGTCGGATGACTGGGTGAGTTCTGGGGGATTTGACTCTAGAAGTTNAATGATAAAATGTTCAGTGTGAGCTTTTGAGCCATTTGTACTGAGACCTGGTTTTGCCTCTATTTCGCCAAAAGAAATTAGAAAAGAAAATATCATTTTTCAGCCAAAAATCCTACAATAAAGATCAGGATTCAAATTTCTTAGGTTTTTGAGTCTTTTTTTTTTCCATCTCCTGGCATTTTTATATAAATCAAGATTAATTTTGTTTAAAGTACTAAAATGAAAATATTTTGACAGAAACATACAATTCAAATGTTCCTTCTCTACAGCATCAAGTCTGAGCACATTTAATTTCTACACTGGAAAACTTAAAACCCCAATTTCACTTATTGCATTATGAAAGCAAAGAAATACCTAATATCAAATGAAGTACAGGGAGTGTATTTAAGTTTGGGGACCAATGAGGGAATTAATTCAACAAGANCTTGAGGCATAGGTCCATGTCTTTCACAACTCAAGGACACATGGGGGAACATGGCTAGTGACATACAAATAAAGCATCATATTACTCTAGTACCATATCCCAGAGAGAAGGCACCCTCTTTGTCAAGGATATGGGTTGTCTGGAACATACCAGAGAAGAGGTCATTTGTGGTGATCAATGGTAATAATAACAATAAGAATATTCATATACACTATCTTATTTATTAGTATTTTGAATATTATGCACAATTCTCTAATGGCAGAGGAACATGAAACACATTCATGTATCAGAAATAAACATACAGAAGTATAAGTATACATTTTCAGTGGGAAAAATAGGCATAAACCTGTTCATCATTCATCCATTTTTTTCATTTATTCATTCATTCATTCAATCATCAATTCATTCATCCATCCATTCATTCATTCTTTTTCCCTCCCCCAAGACATTGATCCCAAGGCCTCTCCCATACAAGGCAANTGCTCTACCCCTAAGCAATATCACCAGTGCCACGAACTTAAGACTGATAAGGGCAGGTAAACCAGTGCCAGCACTAAGATGCAGCTAACAGTATTAGACACAGGATCTACCACAAAGTCAAAAAAAAAATAGTCAACTATGTTTTCCTGTAGAAAAATCATTTAAAGTCACTGTCTTCTTCAGTTATTAGGTTCAAATCCCAGCTCCATACTAGAGGGGAAGGANCATGTTCATTAGCTTCTCCAAGGCTCAGTTATTCACACACAAATGGAATATTAGGAAAGCTACCTTTTACATTGCTGTAAAAATTGAAAGAGGCACTAACAGTGAGTGCTCAATTTAAGTTGCTGTGATGGTACATATTCGTACTTGTGTTGTATTTCTGTGTCCTTATTAACCATCCTGTGTCAACAGTATTGTTGTCTGGGAGAATAAATGCTGATAAGCACTTTGAAAAACATGAATTCCTGCTCTTCTTTCTTCCTTCCTTCCTTCCTTCCTTCCTTCCTTCCTTCCTTCCTTCCTTCCTTCCTTCCTTCCTTTCTTTTTTTGGT
>LZPO01055167.1:0-15040 GCA_001675575.1 Neotoma lepida
TCTCTGAAGATGAAAACCCACCAATCTCCACCCCGGAAAGCTCCACCCTCAAAAGTTCCACCCCCTTCCCAAGAAACTCTATATAAGCCCTCTATCTGTTCAGTTTGCTGCTGTTTTTCACCGGAGCAGAGGCAGCCACCTTCCTAGTTTTTTCCCTCCCGATAAATCTCTTGTGTGAGGTTTGTTATGCAGTGTGACTTTGCGGTATTCCTTNGCTCCCAGCTGCCAGGATACCTTCCCATCCAAGCTGCAATGCTTACACTGATGCCCTCTTCTGACCTGCAAAAGCACCAGACACTTACGTGGTGCACATATATACATGCAAGCAAAACACTCGTACACAGACTATAAAGATAAGTCTAAAAGCTTTTTAAATAAATAAATCTGCTATTAATATTTGTATACAAGTCTTTATATGGATCATGTTTTCATTNTTTTCTTGAGTCAATACCTAGGAGTAAAACGCTTGTGTCACAGGCTAGTGCTCNTGTCCGTTACCCGCCCTTCAGCACACACAATGTTGCTCCACCTCCTCACCAGCACTTGGGATGGTCAAGTCCTTTTAATACCCCTGGTCATGGTGTCTTTAGAAGAATAAAAGTTTATAATTTTGATGAAGATCAGCATCAAATTTTGGTACAGTGTTGTATCTAAGACATTTTGGTTTTGTCTGGTTTTGATCATTCACTTTATAGATTTAGGCTTTGCATTTAGATTTATGATCCATTTTGAGCTCATATCATAATTTCAAGTAGAATGTGGTTTGAATGGAAGGTGTTTGCTTGCCTGTTTCTTTGTTTGTCATTCTGGTTGTTAAACCTAGGGCCTTTTATATACTAAGCAAGCATTTCACCGCTGAGCTACATCCCCAACACTGAGTCGCTGTTTTTTTTATACACTGATGTCCAATTGTTCCAGTGACATTTGTTGATTTTTTTCATCTTTGTGCATCTAGGAAAAAGTCAGTTTTGGATCATTTATTTGTGGAACGCTGCTTTTTTCACATTCTTTTTTTCATGGGCCATTAAAACAAAGCACCTAATGTTGTATTTCATTTAAGATATCACAGAAAACACCTGATTCTGCAGGAGTTTAGTTAATTGTCATGGTCAGAACTCACAAAGTTTACATGGGGTCAAGAAGAAAATAGAATCACAATATAAATTTTAGAAAGGGAAAGAGGTCACTTTCAGATAACCATGGAGGGTGGGAGGCAGGCATTTGTCTCTGTTCCATTCCTAACACAATTAAACAGAACACAAGGAATAAAAAGACATTAAGCAAATGAAAGATCAATACAGTCTAGTTGTGGAAGCACATGCCTCCACTTGAGAGACAGGGACAAGAACATGGCCAAAAGTTGAAGGCCATCAGGTATGCATAGCAAGTTCTAGGCCAGCAAGCACTACACAGCTAAACCCTGTGCCAAAAGAACTAAGAAACTAAAGAAAAAAAATTTTAAAAAGAAGAGGAGGAAGAAGCGGAGAAAGATAAAATATTTAGGGATCTAGAGTTCAGATCCCAGCACCCNCACATCAAGCCATGCACAATCTTATACTTGCTTCTCAGCCCAACACAGGGGGAGCAGAAACAGAATCACTGGGTGATCCTGGGTGCCAGCATATACGAAAAGCATGAGTTCCGGGTTCAAGGAGACAACTTTCCTCAAAGGATTAAGGCAGAGTGTGATAAAAGAGGATACTCAGTCCCCTCCTCTGGCCACTGCATTTGTACCACACACACACACACACACACACACACACACACACACACACACGCATACAGCACAGACAAACACACAATGCATACAGCACACATACACACACATGCATACAGCACACACATATACCACACACACCAAGATGTTGTTTGGTGGTGTATACGTATTTATAATCCCAGCACTTGGAAAGTGGAGGAAAGAGGACCAGGAGTTCAAGGTCACCCCCTGAAGCAATTGAAGGAATGANGAGTTGATTTTACCTCCGTTTAGTGTCTAAGTCCATAGTGGTGGGAAGTCACAATGGCAGACTCTCAAGGCAGCTAGTCACAGCGCACCCATAGCCAAGAAGCAAAGAGTGACAAATGTTTGTGCCCAGTTAGCTCACTCTCTCTTTTTATACAATACATTTTATACAAAACATTTTCTGGTCCGAGCCCGGAAAGTGATGCCACTCAGTGGGCCAGTCTTCCTACATCAATTAATGTAATCAAGATAATCTCCCACAGGCAAGCCCAGGGGCCCATCCCCAAGTGATTCTAGACCAGTTCACAACTGCTGTCAACTTCACAGTGAGAGAGAGTATCAACCAGAGCACGCGAAAAGAGATGAGAACTACATAAAGAAGAGATGAGAACTACATAAAGAGCACAAGAACCATGTAGGACACACGGGCTGTGTACCAAGGGGTTTCAGAGAAGAGGAACTGTCAGGAACCGTGTAGATGATGGATGAGAGTCTTCAGACNCTGCCAGAAGATCTCCAACTACAGATTTAAGAAGCTCTTTGAACGCAAGCAGATTAAACACCAAGATAACCACACTTAAATGCATTGTGCAAGACTGCTTAAAACTAACAAAGAGACAACTCAAAAGCAGAGAGAAAAGACGCATTAGCTTTAAAGAAAACAACGATAAAGCAGTTCTTGGCTTGTCAATAGAAAACAATGAAGCCCAACAAAATGGACTGATTTCTCTAAAGTACAGAAAGAAAATCACTTCCAACTTGACATACACTTAGCAAAAATATCTTTCAAGTGGAAAGGAGAAACAAAGGCATATTCAGGAAAATAGAACCCTGGAGACTTTCCTACCAAAGAACCAGTCAAAAATAAGTGTTCAGCNGGGCACACTGATGTGTACTACAGTCTTGCTATTGCAGAGCTCAAACCCAAGAGCTCAGGGCCAGCCGGGAAACACAACAAGACTTCATCTCTTCATGGTTTTTTTTTAACTTTTTAAAAGTTCTAGGACAAAATGAAATGATTCCAGATGTATGTGCAGAAATACATGACAAAATGAGAAGCATGTAGCTAGTTAGCTAGTTATATGATGTAAATAAATAGTCGTGGTCAAATGTCTAGTGAATTCATAAAGCAATAATAATAAAATATTATGTTTTAAATATATTTAGAAATAAAATTAATAACGTTCTGTCATCTCTGCCTATTGCTTCCTGGCCCATGAACTCTCCTCTCACACATCCTGCAATGCTGTACATGATCAAACTTTTAAAATGCTGGCCAATCTGATGACCAGAAGGAATGCCTTGCCTTGTGTTTACCTTCTCTCTTGAAGGTATTTTTCACATAGTAACTATCNGGGATTCTTGTATAACTCGACCTTTTACATTTGCTCATTTTCTTTTTCACCTTGGTTTTGCCTTTAATCTATTCCATATGTCAACCACTGATCTGGGCTACTGGGTAGATTGTAGGACTCTTGACACTCATAGAGGGAATGAAGACATTCAGGGATCTTTCTCACTAACAGTTAATAAATTTAGTTTTAGAAAATGTATTACAAGTATCTTTTCAAAATGGCTGGGTTTTAACTTTGTGGTGCCTTTGGTATCCAAGTTTGGATGTAATTACCACACTTATTTATTTTTGCTAATGGCTTATGCCCTTTAGGCATGAAAGTCTTTCATAATCTGAGGATTAAAGAAAATGTTTTATTTTAATTAATTTCTATATGACATATAAAGTACATGTTAATAGAATCCATGTGATGNTCTGACACACATGTACATTACACAACATCCAAATCAGATGGTGGAGGCCCAGCTCATGGAGTTTCTGGGAGGATCAAGGACCTCATCCAATACTTAGAGGCCCTTAGTGCTTAGGTCTTACAATTAGTTCCTTTAACATCATTTTTAAATAGTATTGTGTGCAAACAATAGGCAGATGTTCTAGCTATAAATTCTATTTTCCAAAACACAGTTAGGAACTCTTTTAAAAGAACCACATGATTTTTAGACGGCCCAGCGAGCTGTTCCCTGGTGGCTCCTGGGCTGAGGCTGAGGGAAGCTCATCTACTGGGAACTGCAGAAATCATTAGCAAGAGAACAGAGTATCCCCGAAGGCAGAAATAACACAGTTACCATTTCAGGCAAAGATTATTCCCCACATCTACAACTGCCTGCCAGAACAATTAAACTAGGTCAGAACTGGCCCTCATAATTAGGCGTCNCTGTATGTGGCCACTGTGCTCCTCTGAGACGCTAACAAATGGAGATAGAAAATACTTAAATCAAAAGCTGCTGAAGTTGTCATGCAAATTTTTAGTCCTTATGTTGTCTCCACAGACCACTGGTAAGGGAATGTTTTGCCACAAAAGAATTTTATTTTGTATATTACTATGAATTCTGGTAATCAGTCACTTCATAAATAATGGCTGTTGTCGAGATCCATGACCATTTTATGTCCAGAATTTACAAATGCAATTTTGTTTATTTGTTTGTTTTTCAGTTGGTTGTTTTGGGACAGGGTCTTATTATGCAGCCTTGGTTGGCCTGGAGCTCACTCTGTGAGGTGGCCTCAAATAGACCAGACTGGCCTCAAACTCACAGAAATCCACCTGCCTCTGCCTCCCTAGTGCAAGGATTAAAGGTGTGTACCACCATGCTAAGCCCACAACCAGAATTTTCATGGTTTACGTAAGCAGATGGATCAATAACAACACACTGAGATGCTTTCTAGTTTTCATGAGCTGATATTGTGTAAAGAGCCGTGCAGGAGAGCTTTCTAGTCATCTTCTGCTTGCGTTACCTTCTATAACAAATCAATAACTCTAAGTCTCCAAAAGCTTTTTTCAAATGCAAATACAGAAATGATTCCAGTGTGTGTGTGTGTGTGTGTGTGTGTGTGTGTGTGTGTGTGTGTAGACCAGAAGACAACCTCTGGTGTCATTCCTCAGGCAGCGTCCATCTATGGGGTTTCTTGTTGTCCTGAGGCTCACTGGACAGATTATCCTGGCTGGCCAGTGAGGCCAGAGGATCCACGTGACTCCNCATCTCCAGGACTAGGATCACAAGCACATGCCACAGCACCTAGCTTCTTAGGTGGGTTCTGGGAATTGGACCCACACCTCCATGCTTGCACAGCAAGCATTTACTAACTAAGCTGTCTCCCCAGCTCCACCAGTGAGACTTCTAAAGAACACCCTCCATGCCTACATTAGTCTCTTTCTTCTTTTAGCCACTTACCTTTGCCTGCAAAAGGGCTGGGGATAAGATAGATGTTTTATTTGTTTGATGCCTTGTGCTTTCTATAGCTCTTTATTTCCCTCATTCTGTTTAAGATCATTTTGGCTTAGAATTTCTGTTTGATCCTTTGCACTATCCCCACTGCATCAATAANTTTCTTCATAGCTCTCATTGGTATTTCACAGGTCCATTTCTGATTTCACATTCAAATGAGCTGCCCATAGCAAGCTCTTTCCCAGCCCTTCTCCTGAGTGCTTTAGCCCACTTGACCTTGCCAATTATACTTGCTTTAAAGTTTTTGTGACATTTGAATTTACAGAAGCCAAACACGTTGCCATCATTGTGGATAAACATCATACTGTGGATGAACTAGATGGGACCTGCACAGAAATGACACTTCTCTATCCACACAATGAACCTACATAAGACCCACTTACCAACTGCCAAGCTTAAAAGAGAGTGGCTAATAGCAGGTCTTTCTTTGGACTGCTGGCTTCCAAATAATGACATGGAGACTTTTTATTAATTATGAAAGCTTGGCCTTATCTTAGGCTTGTTCCCAGCTAGCTCTTAAAACTTAAATTATCTTGTTTATATTAATCTACCTTCTGCCATGTGGTTCATTACCTTTCCTCAGTGCTGTACATCTGACTTCCTCCACATCTGGCTGGCGAATCTCCCATGTCAGATTCTTTCCCAGAGTTCCTATCTCTGCCAGAAGTCCTGCCCATCCTCTCCTGCCCAGCTATTGGTNGTTCAGCTCTTTATTAAACCAATTGGAAAGTGCCTTAGACATGTGAGGTAAAACAGAGAAACATCTTCACAGTGTACAAGATTATGCCAACATCTCCACATTTTAGTCCAATAAAAGGCTCTTTCTCTAAAATCAATAAACTATATACAATAATAACAATTATCAGGTAAGAATCACATTTAAAATGTCCAGTCCAATTGTATTTGGCAACTTAGGAGAAAGTACTCTTTATATATCCTATCTTGGTAAGTCCAAAGTTTTGTACCTAAATTACTTTCTATCATAGCTTGTATTACCAACCTAAAAATATCTTTTTAGACCTTAAAACATTTTCTTAGATAAACAACTTAAGCTTTTATGTCTCTTAATCTTTATATACTTTATATATCTTTTGTGAGTTTCTTTTCCGAATTTGGTAACAAGGAAAACCGTAAGAGTATAACTATCTAGTCTTCAACCCCATCAGAGACCCAAGAAGGATAAAATATTACCTAAGTAAACAGGAAGTGCAGAGCAAGCAACTTCCAAAACTATAGAAATGACAGAGACAGCCAGGCTGCCTGGACAGTCACCCAAGGTTCCCCTGTAACATTGGGCACTCATCTTCGGCCTACAGGCCTAGAATATCTGACAGACTTTTCTGTGAAGCAGGAATTTTGAAGAACTGGCCTACCTTGTCTTGGCAGTTGACTTTCTTTGTATCCTGCTTTTCCAATTTGGACAGCATACTGTCAGCAGTTGAGGCAAGGGCAGTTCCTTGCCCAGTAGCTAACTTTGTCACATTTGAAGCAAACTCCATATAGAGGTTCTTTGATGCCCATAATACTTTTACAAAGTAGATTGNTGATGCCAGGAGCAGATGTGTCTCACTATCATGAAAAGCTTTATGTTATTAAAACATTTTAAATGCTATATTCTGTAGGGCTTTGAAGTGTTTGAATATCATCCATCTATCTAAAATATATTTCTCTATGACCGTGAAAACATACTTAGGATAACTACAAGTTTGATTGTTATAGATGACTAACTACTAATCTGTGTTTCTTAATTATCCTAAACAGTTTGTAATAACAGCTTTCAAGGACTAGAACTTTCTACTACATTTTAAAATGAGCTTCATATGTACAATACCTTANACAAGAGTAGAAACATATATACAGTATGTTATAACAAAAATAACCTTAAATTTGTATCAATATACAAAAATCCATACCAATGTGAAATATTTGAGACTAATAGTTGCATTTTAATTTAAAGGTAGATTCAATAATCTACTCTTTTATCCTATTATTCCTGTATTCCCCCCTTTTTTTCATGAGATAAGAAGGAAAGAAGACTAGAAGAAAGAAATCCCTCAATCTAACTTCCTTTGTTTAGTTTCCTCCCTGACTATGACCAATAANAACTTGCAACCAACCCCTCTAAACAATGACAAACATCCATAACCCACTGAATGACCAAAAACCACCTACCCCACCTCTTGGGAATGTGAGTGTTGTATTCTCTAGACTGCTACCTGTTGTCTGGGGGTGATGACATCTTTAGAGGACCCTGAGAAAATTGGGATAATGGTCAAGTCCTGGGAGAGCTAGCTGTATCATTTGTTGTCCAGTCTCTGTGTGATGGGAAAGTGTAGTGCTTATCTGAAGTCTTGGCTGGAATGGTCTGTGAGGCTGGACCATCTCAGTTAGCAGCTTTGAAGTTGTTCCGGATGCAGAATTTTGAGGAAACTGCAACATAGGCATTCTGAGAAGCAAGATCATCTGGGCTTCTTGTTTTCATTGGTGTCTGATCTTTTTTTCTGAAAACACATAAACTTTTAAAGGTAGCATACATATCTGCATTAACACAAGTATGGAATGTGTGGTGTACACAAATCAGCTAAATGTGATTCTCTGTTCTATGTTTGAGTAGGTAAAAGACATCTGGCAACTTTATAAGTCAATTTGGACTGCATAACCAAACTGTATTGGACTGCATAACCAAACTGTAATATAAATCTCCATCCATGCCATATGAAAGGATGACATGCAATAATAAGTCATGAGGACTCTGTAGCCAACNAAATTTATCATGTCTCAGCCAGTCTGAGTTATTCCCAGGTAGAAGAATCAGCATGTATGTCACCTGTCTTGTAGTTTTTCTTGGTTTCTTCTTTCATGTCTGTAGCCAAGATTTTCAGGAGGTCTCCCCCAGTCAAATCTAATCTTCATTAATTTTGAAGGAATCCATAGCTTTTCATTTCCTGTGGAAGCAAAGACATAACCTCTCCCTCAATGTAACACACTTCCTGACTTCCACTCTGAAGTTAAGACATCCTTAAAATATATAAGATGGTTTAATTCAGCAGATTTTTCCACAATCCAATGTCTGTCATCAGCTGTAATTTTTTTGTTCATTAGCATTTAAAAGATTTAAAGTTAACAAAGTATTATATAGGGTCAAAACTCCCTATGTTATAGTATTTCCCATCCTTATGTAGCTTATTCTTTTTATATTACTTTACTCTCTCTTTAAAGACTTTATTATTTTCAAAATATTTTTCTATGACTGTTTTTACCCATTTTCTTTTCTTTCTCCAGCACCTAATCACATTTTAAGCATACTCTACCTGTTTAGGGGTTTTCTTAGTCTGACCCTGACTTTCTGAGTGCCCGTAGTCATCTGGATCACATACACCAAGCTCTCCAGCTGTTCAAGGACCCCATTCAAGTGATCAGCTGCACAGCAGGGCTTCTTAAGGGAGCCTCACCTCTGTACACCATGAGCACTGGGATTGCCTGAGAGACTGTGGTTGCTAAGAAAGCCATGTCCAGCTCCTTGTCCAGAGCTTTTCTGAGGTTTCTCAGGTCCTATGCTTGGATATATGGACCTCCACTTTGGACTGCCAGTTCCCAGATAATGACATGGAGATGTTTTATTAATTTTTGAAAGCTTAGCCTTAGCTTAGGCTTGCTCCCAACTAACTCTTAAAACTTAAATTATCCTGTTTATATTAATCTACATTCTACCACATGGCTTGCTACTTCTCCTCAGTAACATATGTCCAACTTCCTCCCTGTCTAGCAGGCAAATTTCCCATGCCAGATTCTTTACCAGAGTTCCTATCTCTACACAGAAGTCCTGCCTATCCTCTCCTGCTTAGCTATTGGCTGTTCAGCTATTTATTGAACCAATCAGAAGGTGCCTTAGGCAGGTGAGGTAAAACAGAGACACATCTTTACAGTGTACAAAAAGATTATCCCAATAGGTAGCTGCTTTTAAGGCCACGTCATTTGTTAAATATATTCTTGATATTTTAACATTGTTTGTTTCTATTGTAAGTTGTTTCTGGTATTTTCTAACCTTCTTCATTGTATATTGGATTTATAGCCAGTAAAATTGCTAAGTTCCTATAAGTCTCCATTAGTTACTTCCATATTGTTGCAACCAAAATACCACAGAAACAACTTAAGACAGGAAAAGCTTCTTTGGCTCAGTGTTCCCCAGGGTCTCAGTCCATCATAGTAGATACAGTATAATAATAATTAGAGTAGGTTCTCCCTATGACATGTCTAACTGCAGGTTATACTGCCAGGTGTGGGTTGCAGCTTGTGGAGCAGGCCTTAAATCCAATCAGAAATTGATTGGGTCCTCTCGTNATGTTTGTGTAGCCATCGTACCAGTGGGCATTTCTTGCCAGAGCAGTCATAACTCTAGGTCACAGGATTCACAGCTGGGTAAGATTGGTAATTACTTTTCTTCTCCAGTAACATACACAGCATCTTCCAGTAGTATGAAAACTAGGGATGAAGCTTCCTGGCCAGTACCCTGTTGATATTTCCATGTTCTGTGACTCGGTTATGTTGTGTCTTCTGCAACAGGGTCTTACCATCAGCTTCTAGAGAGTAACCAAGCATCAGTAATAACCTGAAATGTTTAGGAGTCTATGGGATCTCACTAGTCAATAACTCCATGCACATGTGTTCATCTATATAATATGTATTTTAGAAGACTTCAAGAGTAGTAAGGAGGTTTCCATATGACTTGCTCAAANAGTCTTTAGTGTTATTTGCCCCTCCTAGTACTCCATCCTTTACCATGCCCACCTCTCCCCCATACCAATTTAACTCTTCCTGCTCTGCTATAGAGACACTTACTCATCCATGTTCATTGTTGCTCTATTCACTATAGCCAGGAAATAGCCTAGATGTCCATCAACTGATGAACAAACAATAGAAGTGTGGTATATTCATACAATGGAATATTATCCAGCCATTAATAAAAACAAAATTATGAAACCCACAGGTAAATGGATGGGGCTAGATGAAACTCATCCTGAGTGAGGTAACTCAGACCCAGAAAGACAAGCATCATGTGTTTTCTCTCATTTGTAGATGTCAGCTTTGAATCTTCAGGTGTGTGTGTGTTTCATTTGGAGTACCCACATAGATCAGGAAATTAGTGAGGAGCCATGAGAGAATGAGGGTTTTCAAGGGAGGGAAAACAAAAAATAAAGGTTTAAAGGAAAATAAATAAATTAAAATTTAAAAACTAAAAACAAACTCAAGTACTGCCATGAAGGGTACACTACACATGTATTCTAGAAACAGCAAGATCAGCTAAGATGGGTGGCAATAGCCCCTAGACTCTGAGCTTCCTGAGATCTGAGAAAGCTGATTCTTCTCACCACTGAGCACTCAGAGCCTAGCACAGTATTTGANATATAAGAGACACTCAATAAATATTTGATAATTCATCAATCACTTAATCCTATGAGAAATAACCAAAAGCAGAGGTTATAGAGATGGAAATGAGAAGACACACACATGTGTTTAGACAAAGCACACACGTATTTAAGCAAGGAGGTAACTGTGTATTAGAAATAAAGGAAAGAGAGAAATCCAGGATGCCACCCTGGTTCCTGGCCCAGGAGACGGGATAAATAAAAACATCCTACAACCAGAGAAGAAGTGAGGAGATACACACGTTTCCAGGAATACATAACAAATTCCATTTCAGACACATTGACTTAGAGACTCTTCTAAAGAGACTTGTCCAAACAGCAGCTGGCTCTGTGGATGTGTAACGGAAGTCATGGAGGTTACAGGTATCAGAACATCACACAGAAAGACCTAGAGTTCAAGTCTTTTTCTCCTATGATGTGCTGTATCCATCTTAATCTACCCTAGGGTCTCAGAAAAATACTTTAAAAGACTTGAGCAGATCTGAAGAAGCCTCTTGAATAAAACTTGAGCCCCACTTATAGGGAACTCAGTGACCCACCTCCATTTACAAGCNAGGCAATCCTTCATTCGGGAATGAGCACAATCAAGTATATCTACTCTCATAAAATAATATCATTCTTGAAGTAGAATGAAGTAGAATGATGCACACACGTTCATATATATGAAAAGTGACATAATAAAACCCACTACTTTGCATGCTAACTTAAACATTATTTCTAATTACAATTGAATATGTCTATACACACCAAAATATAAGCACCAACCTTTACCATAATATGGCTCAATCTTGAAAACATGCTAAGTGAATGAAGTCAGACACAAACGCCAGATATATTTATTGCATTCCTATACAGATCCATACAGACAGAATCGTGGTTGCCAAAGGATGGGGAAGAAAGAAAATGATGGTGGCTGCTAACAATGTGAAGTTTCAAGAGGTGAAAGATCTCCACTTTGAAAACTTTATGATGTTGGAGAAATAAATCAAAGGACACCAAAAGATAGAAAGACCTCTCATGATCATGAATTGACAAATTAATACTATGAAAACTGGCCACATTTTTAATNTCTATAAATTTAATGCGATCTCCATCAAAACCCTATTTCCATTCTTCACAGAACTAGAGAAATAATCCAAAGTTCATATTGAAGCCCAAACTCAATTAAAAAAAAAAACTAATGTCCAAATCAGCCCTTAGCAGAATGAGCAATGTTGAAGATATTGTAATATGATGATATCTGATCTCAAACTATATTATAGAGCCATAGTAACAAGCACATGGTACTAACACAAAAATAGATATATAGGCCCATGGAAGAAAACAAAGGCCCAGAAATAAACCCATGCAGTTACAGTCANCTAATTTCTGACAAAAAGAGTCAGAAGCATACATTGAAGAAAAGATGACCTCTTCAATAAATGAAGCTAAGAAAAAAACTGAATCGTCACATGAATGAAATGAGACCCATATCACTTCACCCTGCACAAAAATCTACTCAAACCAGATTGAAAACTGTACATAAGACCTGTGACTTTGAAACTGCCAGAGGGAAACAGATTAACAACTCAAGATCTAGGCACAGACAAGAATTTTCTGAAAAGGGCTTCAATAACATAGAGTGTGGCAGACCAGTCACCACCTTTACAACAAAGATTTTTTTCCCCATTCTCTCATTCTGCGGACCATCCCTGTGTTGTGCACAAGGGTTATTTTCTTTTTCGGTCATGTATTTGNTCAGGCAGAGGATTAATACCTGTGATCTATAGTATATATCTAAGATAGTATATTTAATAACTGGTATATATTATTATCTGGGATACGTATACACACTCAAAATTTAGGGCTGGGGAGCTAGTCCAGTGCTGGCTGCACAACCTGAGGGCTTGAGCTCAGATTCCCAACACCCATATAAAAGTCAGACACAATGATGCTTGCCTGCACCTCCAACACTGAGAGGGCAGAATTAGATCCCAGGAGGATCCGAGTCAGCCAGTCTAGCTAAGATGGTGATCTCCAAGGTCAGTGAGAGACACTGTCTCAAAAAATAAAATGCAGAGGAACAGAGGAAGATGCCCAATGTCAATGCCTGTATCATGTGCACGTGCTTACACAAAAAAATCTGCAAAACTAAACACCAAAAAAACACAAATCATCTAATCAACAAATCAGCCCATGAAGTGAATAGACAATTCTCAAAAGAAGCAATATATATGGCCAGTAAATACTTGGGGGAAAGCATTCAAGGCCCGGGCACATGGCTCAGTAAGAGCACTTGCTGCCCAAGGTTACTCCTGAGTTCAAATCCCCAGAAACTTCATTTAAAAGCCGGTCATTCTTTTACTGGCTTTTGGGACCCTACCTCTCATACTGGGCTGCCTTGCCCANCCTTAATGCATGGGGAGGTGCTTAGTCTTACTGCAACTCCATATATCATGTTTTGTTGATATTCGTGGGGGACCTGCCCTTTCCTAAACAGAAGAGGAGTGGATTAGGGGTGGGAACAGAGGGTGGGGAAGGAATTGGGAGAAGAGAAGGGAGGGGAAACTGTGGCTGGGATGTAAAATAAATAAATTAATTTAATTTTAAAAAACAGCCAGTCATTGTTGTATGTGTGCCTTTAATCCCAATGATAACACAGACTGATAGCGGAGAACGCCCAGTGTCTTCCTCTGGATTTGCATANATAGGCTCACACACC
This sequence comes from Neotoma lepida, assembly GCA_001675575.1. Lineage (NCBI taxonomy): Eukaryota > Metazoa > Chordata > Mammalia > Rodentia > Cricetidae > Neotoma > Neotoma lepida. Next base: position 13,388 of record LZPO01055167.1, read on the forward strand.
TATACGTACACATGAACACAGACACAACACATCACTAAAATGTTCACCATCCTTAGACAACAGGGAAGGGCAAATTTAAAGTGCTTTACAGATGCCCTGCCCCTGTCCCAGCCTGGGCTGCTGACAAGGGCCAGGTCTTCAAATAAGGCTCTGAAGCAGTCAATGGGGCCTGTGTTGATGTCTGTGGCAACTCTTGCCACTGAGGGCTGTACAGAGGCCTGTGGTCTGGGCCACCATCTGGGGCCATGTTGGTGTCCAAGGGCCATGCTGCCCTGAGGGTCTTGCCAATGTGGGTGGCCTATGCTGCTACCTGGGGCCATGGTGATATCCTGGCCCAGGTTGCTGCTGAGAACCGTACCTGGGTCTGTGGTCCTACTACAGCTGGGGTCTGAATTGATGTCTCTGACCAGTGATGCCACTAGGGGCCACACGGATGCCCAGGATCCAGGCTGTAATCTGTGACCATATTGGTATCCAAGGGCTATACTGATGCTCGGGCCAAACTGATTTGAGTGGCCAGTGCTGTCACCTGGGGCCATAGTATCCTCTGGCCCAAGGCTGCTGCCTATGACCACATCTGGGTCCATGGTCCCATCACAGCCAGGGTCTGGATTGATGATTGTGGCCCATGTTGCCACCAAAGCCCACACAGATGCCCAGGGTCTAAAAATGCAACCTGAAGTCATAGGGTGTCCGAGGGCCATGTGTTGTCCAGGCCAAAGCTACTGCCAAGGGCCATGTCTGGGTTCCTGGTCCTGCTTCAGCTGGGGTCTGTGATGACATCCATAGCCCATGTTAGCACAGGGGGTCATTCGAACTATGCTGTGCTGAGCCAGCCCGGCCCTTCACTGGCCCTGGGAGAGCTGTCCCTGTCCCTCTCTGGATATTGCAGCAGGAGAGCTGTCCCTACCCCTCAGGAGAGAGCAGCCCCAACCCCCAACACTCAGGAAAGATGGCCCCACACCCCACCACAGGTGTGCAACTCACCTGGGCAGCACACTAGAGCTGACCCTGTTGTTCGGTGAGCAGGTGAGCCAACCCTGAGGGCATGAGAGCAGGAGAGTTGACCCCACACCCTCCTCTCCTATGCCCTCTGCAGCAATCAGGAGAGAAGGCCCTGCACCTTGCCTGGGCAAAACAGTAGGGCTGGCCCTGGTATTATGAGTATGGATGACCTGGATCTGAGGACCTGAGAGCAGGAGAACTGGCCCCGCTCCTTGCTGCAAGCTGCATTGGGTGAGCCAGCCAAGGCAATGCTGGAGAGCTTGCCTGGCCAGTGATTATGACGAAAAGCTGATGAGTAACTCCAGTTACTACCCAGGCCCAGAACCAGGGCAGTTGGCCCACCCCAACATCCACCTCATCTATGAACTGTTGGAGCATGTGAAGGGGACGGACCTACAGATCCAAGACAGCAGGATCTCCATGACACAGGACAACAACAGATATCCAAGAGGAGCCCCAGTGAGGTGTCACAGAAACCAGAGGCCTTGAACCAAACCAATGACTCGTGGCAATGAACACTTGCAAGTAAAGATGAATGGACTAAAGGGTAAATTGCGTGACTCAACGGGCCACATTACAGCTTCCATGAAAAGATTCTTCCCCTCTCTCTCTCAACCTCTCTCTCTCTGTCTCTGTCTCTGTCTCTCT
>LZPO01055167.1:43188-53325 GCA_001675575.1 Neotoma lepida
CCAGTTTGTCCCTCCAGCACACATAATAATATCTAATAACCAGCATACTAATAATCAATAGAACTCATTAGCTCACAGTGCCCTATCTTTATTGATACCTTCTCATCCATTTCCTGATTATTGTTTGTGATTGTTGCTCTGTCTTCTGTCTTGTATCACTCTTCCAATCCCATTTCTTCCCCTTCCCATCTACCCCCACTGTATTAGACTGTTGTTGAAAATAAGTCATTGAAAGGGTTATAAAATCCTAACTTTCCCATAAATGAAAATACTTCATTCTCTCCCTTTATTCTAGTCCATTCAGTAACTATTTCTTCAGTGTCTATCATGTTTCCTTTAATAATTTTAATAATTTTCTGTAGGTATTTTCCACATTTCATTCAATCATTTTCCATATACTTCAAGTTTTGTAGCCATAATAAAAGACACATTTTCCCTCATATTTTAATTAGCTGGTATTGTAGTTTGTGCTATGATAAAACACCATGAACAAATGCAACTTGAGGAGGAAATGGTTTATTTGGCTTATACTTCCAAATCACTGAGGGAAGTCAGGGCAGAAATTCATAGCAGGAACTTGGAGGCAGGAACTAAAGCAGAGGCTGCGGAGGAGCACTGCTTACTGGCATGTTCCTCATGGCTCATTCAGATTACCTTTCTATACAATCCAGAATCACCACCCACAGTGGGCTTGGCCATCCTCCATCAAAAATTCATGAAAATGCCCCNCACACAGAAAATCTGATGAAGGCATTTTCTCAGTTTAGGTTCCCTCTTTTCAGATGACCCAGCTTGTATCAAGTTGACAAAAAAAATTATACAGTGGTGAAAGTGTTGATATTTTTGTTCTTGTCATTATGTTGGACATATTAAAGTATATGGACATGTTAAAGTATATTTAACAACATACTTAATTCTATTGTTAATTTCAATAACCTGCTTGTTGTCTTATGTTTTCTGTGAAAATGAAATGTCAGATTATCCTCAATACTACAAAAAAAGAAAGGAGGAAAAGAGGAAAGAAGGAAGAAAGAGAGAGATGGAAGGATAAATGAAGGGAGAGGGAGAAGAAAGGAAGGAGAGAGGGAGGGAGGGAAGAGAGAGACAAAGGGTTATTTGAAAATAATGACAACATTCTCATTTCTTTCCTAGGCTTGTGTGTTTTTTATTGTGTTGCCTTGCTGGGTTGGCAAGCACAGTTACTTTTGCAAGGATTCCCAAACCACACTCTCACTAATTTAGTCTCAGCTGCTAATAAGACCACAAATCACAGCTGATAAATCAGCTTCTGGTTTCCTTTTAGGAAAACATCTCTTGAATTTTCTAGAACTTCTCATTTTTCTCAATATCATTTTTTTTAATTTTCAGCCCGAACATTTTCAGAATTTTCTAAGTAAGATTATGTGTACATCCTGAGGCAATTTTAAGTGGTAAATAGCGTGAGTTGTCTTACAGAAGGATTCAGGCAAAGCCGTAGATAATGCTGGAGAAAGATAATCAATGAAGTATCATTTGAATTAAAGTAGCCGTGTAGAGGCTAAATATATTTATTTCAATTCTAATATGGATTTGTTCCCCTCAGCACTGGCAAGAATACTTAGATTGACTCTCAGATACCGTAGGTGGGAAGGATGCAGAGCTGCAGAGGTAACAGAAGTTCTGGTAAGATGCCAACTATCACACAAGGATGAAAAACCCCAAAGCTCAAGTTTACTCAATAAGGTCGTGGTTCATTCAAAATCAAATCAACAGATGGTGCCTGATCTGTACCATTNGCATGAGGGAAGGGGCGCCCTAACTGTACCGTGCAGTGATTTTGTCCCTTTTCCAAAGCATTCAATTCCTGACCAATTAAAAATGCTTCCAGAAGGAGCACACTTGGACATTCCGTGGACATTCCACGTTTGTTTACTAGTCAATTACAGTAAATTACCTGTCTGTGCTCCTCTTCATTACGTTAATTATGCATATCATTACATTTTTTTGTTTTGCTTGGCTGTAGTTTAGTGTCTACCCAGGTAGGGACTATGACACCAAAATGAAAGTTGGCGCGTGGTTGGAATGGACTATAACTCAGAATCAAATTTAAATATTAAGTTGGGAAGACAGGCAAATTACATCCTGGCATGGTGTCACACGCCTGTAGCCCAACAGTTAGGAGGCTGAAGCTAGAGGCTCATAAGTTCAGAGCCAGCCTGGGATGCATGGTGAGACCCTGTCACAAGAACAAGAGAGAGAGAGAGAAAGAGAGAGAGAGAAAGGAAGTTGTTACAATGCTAGACACAGAAAATAGATTTGCCCAAATAATGTATATTAACACTGCCTAAATAAACTTATTTATAAATTTACATGCTATATGTAAACNTATTTGAATANGTAGTTAAGAGATACTGGGCAGTGGAGAAGGTGATGGTTACAGAAAGCTGTCATATTCATAGGAATTAATAAGCAGCTTATCTCTCTCCACCTTTATGCAGAACACTGAAAGGAAAATGGACAGACGGAGGAAAGGAGTGCACAGATGACCTGGTGGGGGAGGGACTCGGCCCACACTCCTTTTTAAGTGATGAAGCCCACTTTCCCTCCTCCACCACTTACTACCCACTCACTTCCCGCGATGAGGCTTATTTGGCAACCTCCACTGCCTTCATAGCTGCTTAAAAATCAAAATCACAACAAGGAGAAAGCAAATGCTCCTGNTTATTTTGCTACACTCATCCTGGGCTATGGAAACTGTTCATCAGTTTAAGGATTTTTGTTCCTTGCTGGTTGAGTTTAATTAATAATTTGGGCCGTTAAATAATTTTTCAGTGAAAAACCACAATGTGCCCCAAAGAAGGAAAAGAATGCCCACTGAGGAGAAAATGATAAGCACACNGTGACAAGGCCAGTGCAGATTTAAAGCCCAAACAGCAGAAATGTTTACNAGCCACGTTTCCTGCCTTTTCTAGAACACGGATCCAAGCCNTGCTTCCCTTGCCGTCTTCCACAGTGCACACACTGAAAACTTCCATTCTGGGTTTCTATTTTCCAGAAGTGGGGTGAGGGGGGAAAGCTGGTTATTATTCCTAAACCCATTGAAATTGCATTTGTGGCATCAAAATGGATTTTTTTTTAAGCAGGATGTTGGATTGATGGCAAAGCAGCTGTTCCACAACAAACGAAAGCAAAAATTAATAAGAGACCTTAGCAAAGAAAGACCATTGGTTCTGCACACCCAGAGCAAATCGGCTGGATTCAGAAGAGCACACTTTGATGTTTCCCAGACTAATTACCGCTCTGTGGCTTGACTGTTTTGTGCATTAGTTGCCCTTCATACAGAACGGAAACTGCCCTGGTACACAGCTGTAATACGAATGAAAATTTGACGTTCAGTAAACAAAGCATGGCAAGGGTCATTCTTTCGGCACAATAACTGCATAATACAATTTTAGAATGCCTTTTGTATACCAAAAATATGACACATTTTTAAGGCAGTTTTGAACTCAGAGTAGGCAGTCAAGGCTGTTTGAAAAGGAGAGAGAAATCGTTCCCAACTCTGATCTATAAATATAGATTGAAATAATTTATCTCAGCATTGTAGAAATGCCGAGGAATTTACATATTTAGAGAAATAAATGTGTTCATTTTTAGAGGATGATTTTTCATTTGTCTATAAGGTTAATTGGGAGCAAATTCCCTAAGTAGCTGTTTGCAATAGCAATAATGGTGTTTATTCATCATTCTGGATCCTAGATTTTCTCCTACAAAGAATTCAGATGATTCTATGCAAAGACTTTCTAAATAATTATTTAATTTGGTAGCTGTTGAAAATAGTGTTTAATCATTATATTTTTGAAACACTAGCATAGCATTTTAATGTAAAATCATGTATTTAGAACTGAGGCTATAACTCACTGACAGAGAACTCCTTGACATATGCATGGTCCTGGCTTCATCCCCAGTGTGGCAAAAAAAAAATGCATTTAATTTTTTATATATTTAGAAAACATCATAACTATTCAAGCATAAATTCGTTTCTGCACTAAAAATCCATCTAGCACATAACTGGGCTGTCTTTCTCAAGGCATGATTCTAAGTAGCTTATCTACCATTCCCACCTATGGTCTACATTTTCATTGCTTCAACTGCCCATGGTCAGTCATGGTCCTAACTATTAAATGGAAAAATCCAGAAGTAAATGGTAAGTTTTCAACTGGACACCACTCTGAGTAGTGTGGTGAAATCTCACACCACCCCCCTCCACCCTCTTCCTGTGTGTTGGTTTAAGTAGCCATCTTAGCTTTCAGGTCAACTGTCATGACTGACAATGTTGGTGCCCTAGTAACCTTTAGTTCACTTAGTATTAGCCCCCAAACACCAGAGTAGTGATTCAAAGGAGGCACCAGGGCATAAAACACAGGACAATTTACACTGTGCTCTGCAGCAATGCGACAGGGCATATGGGTGACATCATAACAGGTACAGGATTCTGTTTCAGCATCCTTTAGTGGCCTTGAATATACCCCCACTGTGTATTTAGCACAGTTTTGATTATGCTTTAACAAGTTGTCTAACAAGATGTCACCACATGATTAAGAATGGCTCATATAACCCAGTATGTTGAGAGAATTTTATAACATTTGATTCAGGTTGTATTTAAATCTAGTTAACTTTTAGATCTGGAGGAACTCTACCCAAGTATTTCCAACATATACATTTATGCAACTTCAAAAACATACTTTAAAAGCCAGATAGTTTACAGTAAGACTACCACTTAATGCTGAAATATTTCAAATTAGGGGACTATTTGAACAGAGAAGGGGTCTACCAAAAACATTCTCAGCTAGACTTGACAAAAAAGAAGAAAACTACACTTTTGTGTTTTGCTGTAACCCAAACTTTTGATAAGAAGTGGTTCTGAGAACATTGGAAATATAGTTCATCTAATTAACTATTCATTAGAAATGGGAGGGGGCAGTGTTTAGCTAAGATTGACGGATGGCAAACAATCATAACCCAATTAGTACACCAATAACAACTGGAAACATCAAATGCTTCAATCTTTTAAGAAACCACACACACACACACACACACACATTGCATATGTACATTCTTACATGTCATTATTTTCTCAATTGCTATATGAGTCATATAAATTGTCTGACATTTTTACTTTTAAAACTTAGCCAGATGCATCTGGCAGCTTTCTAAATGCCTGATTTTAACTAATTCCTTTACCTACACTTCTGCCTAATAGCAAGCCACGTAAGAGTTCAGCACGATAGGTTTTCTCAATGAGCTCAGGCCCTGGGCTACAGTCTGAGCACCACGGGGAAAGATAGATAAATGCACAGAGACAGAACCCAGCCAAGCAGATTGGAGAGTAATGGAGGATCTGTAATGCCCTTTACCTCAGCTGCAATCAAAGCCAACCCTGCAAACAAATCAGCCTACAAGACACCAAGAATGGAGAGAAGAGGAGAGTGATTCCAGCCACCTGTTCATTTTCTTACTAAAAGTGACCACAGAACTCTGTCCAAANAGGTGAGTGTTTACGCTGGAGAAGTATACAACAGATCAGTTCGTTTTCATTGATCTTCTAANATTATCTCAGAATGACCCCAAGAAGCACGCTTGTTTCCCTTTCAGCTAGAGAGAGATTGNTAAAAACGCCCTGCCAAGCATTTTGTTGTTTCCCCGAGGGTGTTCTTGCTTTGAGGTCACAGGAACTTACTGATGCCCCNGCTAAGTGTGCTTTCTCTCTTGGTGTCATGAGTTTATTCCCTTCCCCTTTGATTTTGTCTCCAGATAGGCCTCCAGATTTGCCCATGTGCTCAGCAACAAAGCATTCAGAGATATTTGATTCTTCCGTTTCAGAATATGTGTTCCGGTTAGACACCCAAATTAAAGACCCTTTTCACTCTACCTTACTCAAAAGTTAAAAAGAAGTATGTCCCTTGAGATAGAAGCATTTTTACAAAAAAAAAAATCACAATTTGGAAATCAGAAATTAGATTTTATTTGCAGACGATACTGTTCTCCATGCTTTCGTTATGATCCCACGAAATCCTTTCTGTACAATCAGTTATATCTTTGTGATTGAAAGGGTTTTTGAATATTCATCACCGGACCCCTAAATGGTTAAGGTTTTAAGCCTGTGTCTTAGGGCCATTGCAGTCACAGGTTCTGTTTTAAATTAAACACCTAATAATAAGGAAGCNGTTCATATTGAGCAACGTATATAAATCAAAATGGAATAATGAGGTCCCTACATATGTCCCCCTTTCCCACAAAGTTTTTGGAACACTCTCTGGGATTAGGAAAAAAAATAAGTCAAATTCTTCCTGTGATTTCCCTTCCCAAGTCCTCATGTAGTAACTATCGCATGTGCTGGTCTTTATGTTTTCATGCTCTGAGTTTGTAATAAAGCTGGTTTTACCATCTGGGGCACACCTGGAAAAAAAACTGAAATTTGTCAATAGCAAACGTGCAGGCAGGTATTTTTGCTGAGTATGCAAATCAGTCGCCAATCTGAGCAGCATGTTTTGCTACAAGTGAACACAGCAGTTGGCANGTACTTTCTAGAAATGCCCTATGAAGCACTGTGTCTTCGTAGGTCGTGTTGCAGCTCTCACTGGCATTACTTTGCTTCTTTCTGGCAAGGATCTAACTCCATCCAGACTAGGAGAAAAAAAAAAGTCTCAACCTTCGGGTGAAAAGTGAGTGCTTTCAGAAAATCCCATAAAAAAAAAAATGACTCAACATATAATGGGGCTTTTAACTGCTCCCTAAGCCATTTTTCTTCTTCTTCAGGTTGGAGGTTACAAGGTACTTTTAAAAATGGTTTTAACACTTGCCGGTCACTGAGAAGATTAAAGGCATAAACGGCTGAGGCTGGATGGCAAGGCTGCTACCAAAGGCTTCGCACCACCACTGTATCGACGCCTTCTTTTCATTTCTCTGCATTCAGCAGCTTACAAACAAGATTGGAAATGTTCAAAATGCAGACAGACCTAGTGCAGAGCCAGGGTGTGTCACGTGCCATCAGAAAGCGGGGGTGAGGTGCAGGGCTCAGTGTCCTCTAGCCTTAGGAACGTTAGTACACACTTGTCTCTCCCATCTGTAAAGTGGGGATAAAAGGTAGCNCTGGAGAATAAAGCTTGGCAAGGGTGGATGAATGAAACTGTATCTTCAAATGGTCCAGAGTTAGACTGAATTTAAGTGGGNAAAAAAAAAGTACCTTTAACGCACAGAGTGAGAGCTTCCACGGAAGCAAGACGAATGAAATCTCCCCTCTTTCTCTCTGAGCAAATCAAGTAACAATCGTGTATTAAATACATGTACACCGTTCTATCATAAAAGTTGTGCGGTTTTACCCAGGAGCTTCTCTAAAATGAAATCCTGCATGGAAGTACTCGGTCACAACATAAAGCAGTACCCTGTGATGATGATAGTACTAGCACTTAAGTGCTTACCTGGGACCCGGCAGTGTCATCTCTACTTTATAAATGAAAAACTCAAGACAGAGACACTAAGATACTGGACACTGGGACACTGAGGTCATCTGGCCTCCACGCTAGCACACATTGTCCCCAGCACAGCAAGCAAAGGCTGGTGATAATAATGCTGCTTTTTCCCTATGTCCAGCTCTGACTGGCAATTTATAGCCCCCAAAATATGCATGTCATTCTGAATTAGAAAGCTGAAGCATGGCTAGTTTCTTTCGAAAAGGGCTCTTCCTACGATGCATTTCTTATGCAGCGCTTACTGTTTTATTTTTATTTTATTTGCTTTATTCATTATTGTCATTATTTTGTTTTGTTTTGTTTTGTTTTGAAAGAAGGGCATCACATAGCCCAGGCTGGCCTGAACTCACTACATAGCCAANGCTAGCCTTGAATTTTCCTGCCCCAGCCTTCCAAATGTTGGAATTGCAGATGTGTAAAGTAAATACCATACCNTAAAAGAAATTGTTNGTATTNATATTTTGTTGCTCTTATAAGTGTAATAAGTGTTATATATACCACATCAACATTCAAAATAGTTAGATTTTGGAAATTTAGTAATTATCAATTAACAATAATTGAATTTAGGGCCAGTGAGATGGTTGGGAAGGCAGAGGTACTTGCCACCAAGCCTGAAGACCTGAGTTCAACTCCAGGTCCCAGAAAAGAGAGAAACAATTCATGAAAGTTTTCCTCTGTCCTCTACACATATGACAGCTTGCACANNTACACACACACAATTAATAAAAATAATTTAATTTAAATGGAAAACAGCATTTACATCTATGACACCAGAAAATATTAGCACCGGTAGTGTTTTGTATTCAGAGCAGTATGTACTTGCCACTTCTGTATGTGAATTTTTCTTTCTGAAATCTTGTTAGTGTAAAAATAACAAGTATATGAATAACCAAATATTTCACCAGNTAATTTTAGTTAAGAATTTACAAGACCCAGGGCTATNGGTGTGGCTAAATGGTCCAGCCCTTGCTTACGGTGCTAAAGGCCTTGGCTTTGCTCTNCAGGCCCACACAAAGGAAAATAATTTCTAAAACTCACATTTTTCAAACATGCTTTTCTGTTCAGTTTGTTTTTGATTATTTAAAACAGGTCTTGCCTNGCTGTCAGGAAGTCCTGAACTTNCAGGCATTCACCACCACATCTGCTTTCAAAGCTGCATCTTAAGGCTTTGATACGGTAGTGATTCATTCTATTNCCCCTTTGTGAGATAAGGGAACACCAGAAAAGAGGGTAAAACTAGGTATTTTGATTTCTTTTAAAATGTAAGCAGATGAATATACTCCCTTTGCCAGCACATACACTAAAATTGGGGCAATATAGAGAAAATTACCATGGCTCCTATGCAAGGATGACACAAAAATGCATAATAAAGGGTTCCATATTTTTCTTTAAAAAAAAACAGATGAAAGACCACCCTAACCATTTAAGGCCACTTCTAACTTCAAAAACAAATTTTGAGAAAACCTAATGTGCATAGATGCATAAGATTCATTCACTACAATTTATGCTTCAGAGTATTAGAATTGATTTTGCAACCTAAGATTTTTAGGAAGGACTAAAACGCTGCTAGAGCAACCTGAGTCTTGTGGGAATGATGGGCTGGGATCACNGAGCATTGCACGACAGTGCCAGCAAAATACGTTTTGCTATCAAAATATTTTCCTCATTCTGCCATTACAGTTACTCCAAAGTCATTTTTTAAAAAGATTCAAAGCTGTGTTTTGAAGAAACTTGGTGTGAACTTTGCTAACAGTGGTCTAAATACATCTTTGGATTACTCTCTGGAGAAATTGCAGCATTTCTCGCAAACCACTTTCCTCAGGTGAAATGAAAATCCGTATTCTGCTCTTCTTTGCTTGTCTTTTTAAAACCCCAAACCAGAGGAGTGGGTCACGTTTGGGAACGTTTTCTTTTTTAATCTTCTTCACTCTTCCATTCTGTTTCTAAAGGAATACTTAGTGCTAACTAGGTTGCAATTTCATTTGAAAAGCATTGAACTGGCTTTCCAGAATGAGGTAAAGATTGCCCACGGAGAGTATTCTGGCAGCTACCTTTAAACATGCAAGGATCTGTACGGGTGGCATACCTAGAGTTAGTGCAGATAATGTTTGGTTCTTTGAGACAGAAGTGATGTCATTGTGATATTGGTAAGAAAGATGCACAGATGCATAAGATGTACCTTTCGCTCTTTGCTTAAGCACAATTTTCTTTGTAGTGTTTTATTACAATGAGAATGCTAAAGACATTAGTGAATTTCTCCCATGATGACAACAGAGATATCTGGTCTTGTTTTGAGTTCAAATGGTTAACTATGCANAATAGTATTNTGTGCAACCTATAATTGGAGAGTGAAAATCAAGGCATTTGGTAACAACTGTCAGCACATCATTTCTATGAAAAGAAGAGAAAGTATTAGGCTCCTAGTTTTATAAATGGAAATTAAAACTTGCGGGTCAATCAAGCCGAGAAATGTCAATCTTTAAAAATAAGTAAAATAAATGGTTCCCATGTGCCAAGCACAGTCCTTTTTTTAGAAAAATTATTTGAGTAATTCTTTATAACACACAGATGAGGACACACACACATATATATGAAAAAAAAAGTTTTACAGCATACTCAATGTCACAGG
>LZPO01055167.1:80393-92790 GCA_001675575.1 Neotoma lepida
TCTGACCTACACACACACACACACACACACACACACACACACACACACACACACACACACGCGTGGGTCAGGGAATTAAGAAAACACATTTTCTAGGACGTTGGGGGATATGACTCCATGGTGGAAGACTTTGCCGGGTGTAGCGTTGGGAGCCAGAGTAGGGTTGCTTGTCACCACTCAGTCTCTCTCCTCCCTTCCTCTCAACCCACCCAAACACACTGAAACATCAAAAGAGTCACCGACTGTGCAAAGTGCTTGTTGGCCTCTGTTTTTAGGAATAATGCTTATTATTTGTTTAACTAAATAATAAGAGTTGAACAAATGAATAAAGCTCTCAGTGGTCTCTAGTGAAATTAAAATAGTCAAACCAAAGGACAAAACAGCTTAAAGATACGTCATTAAACCAGATTTTTCTCTCGGGCAGTCAAGCGGCAGCCACGTAGACTCCCATTTCCAGGAAGACAGAATAGATGTGATTTTTCCTATTCTACCCACAAACTGCAACTGAAAATCTGTGGAGCCTGCCTGGGTCTGCACTAGGTCCTCTGCATATGTGTTATGGTTGTTGGATTGGTGCTTTGGAGCGATTCCTGACAGTAGGTGTGGGGATGTCTGATTCTTTTGCCTGCTTTTGGGACCCTTTTCCTCTTACTGGGTTGTCTCACCTAGCCTTAATGTGGAGGTTTGTGGCTGGTCTTACTGTGTCTTGTTGTGCTATGTTCGGTTGATATCCCTGGGAGGCCTGCTCTTTTCTGGAGATGGGGGGGTCTTGGGGGTGGGAGGTCTGGGAGGGAGGGGAAACTGTGGTCAGGATGTGTTATATGAGAGAAGAATAAATAATTTTTTTAAAAAAATTAAATGAGCAATAACAAAAAAAGGAGACACTTTACAAAACATAGGTAGAGTCATGAAAATATTTTTCCAGTATCATCAGTCAGGGACATGCAAGCTAAAGTGATAATTGGGTATCTCTACATGTCTATCTGAATAGTTTAAGTTAAAATAGGAGCATAGGTAAGCATAACGGCACATGTTACCCAGCACTTAGGAAGCTGAGGCAGGAGGCTAATGAGTTTGAGACCAGTGCGGCTACACATAAGAGCCTGTGTGCCTCAAAGAAAGAGTGCCAAAAAGAGAAATAGGACATCAAGAAAATGTAGTAAAACTGGACGATTCATACATTAGGAGTAAATGTGTGAGGAACAGCCAGCCACTCTGAAAAGTTATTTGGCAATTTCATTAAAAGTGAACAAATGAACTACCAAGTAACCCAAAAACTGTTGTCCTAGGCATTTATTACAGAGAAAAAAATTGTATTTATTAAAAAGCTGGACATTAATATTTTTAGCGGTTTTATTCATAATAGCTAACAAAAGTTGAATTTTTAAAAAACGGGTTAAAAAGTTTTAACTGTGAGTAATCTGTATCAGCTCTAAAAATGAAACCAACTATTGATACAGACAACAGTCTAGATGGCTATCCAGAGAGTTAGGCTGAGTGAAAAAAGCTAATTGTTGGGGAATATTATTTTAAGGTGTTTATGTTGCATTTGTTTAACTCTGTGAAGCTGTATTACTGTACCTGTCTAAAACACCTGATGGTCTAATAAAGAACTGAATGGCCAATAATGAGGCAGGAGAGGGAAATAGGCAGGGCTGGCAGGCAGAGAGGATAAATAGCAGGAGAAATCTGGGAGGAAAAGAAAAAGTAGCCAGAGAAGGAGGAGGACTCCAGGGTCCAGTTGCCCAGCTACACAGCAAGCCAAAAGTTACACATTGAATAATCCCATTTACAAAACAATTTTTAAATAAAAAATTACAGAAATAGAAAACAGATCAGTACTTATGAAAGGTAAAGGAGGTGGTAAGATTTAGTTTGGGGGAGAGAGAAGCTCTGTAAAGGCAATCTGCATGCCAGGTGTGGTGGTGCACGCCTTTAATCCCAGCACTTGAGAGGCAGAGGCAGGCGGATCTGTGAGTTCAAGGCCAGCCTGGTCTACAGAGTCAGTTCCAGAACAGCCAGGGCTGTTACACAGAGAAACCCTGTCTCAAGAAAAACAAAACAAAACAAACAAACAAACAAACAAACAAGGCAGTCCGAGGGCTCCTGTTGGTGATGGACATGTCAGTATCCGTCATGTGATACTGTACTACCCTCCATCCTCATGACTGCATGGCTGACTGAGAACTGAAGTTTGCTGCTGTTGCTACCCAGCATCGAGGGAGAAATTACCAAATTGTACAACCAGCCCAGGAAAAAAGTCAAAATTCAAATTTGGAAGAGCAGTTACTGAGGCCTGCGAGAAACCTCAGTAGGTGACATCCATGAGAAAAAGCCAGACATTCTGAGGCAACATTGGCAATCCCAACACTGCTTCTATAAAATGGGAAGTAGAGAGCAGAGAGAGCATCGCCCAGAAGCTCACAGGCAGCTAGCCTAAAGTATGCGGTGCAAGCAGAAACAATGAGAGACTTTGCACAAAAACAAGGTGGAAAGAGATAACAGAGTCTCCAGTGTTGTCCTGTGACCTACATATACACACAGTAATAATAATAATAATAATAATAATAATAATAATAATAATATAATTAGTATATGTCACATTTCTCCATCATAAGTTGAAACACTGTAAGTCACACACCTTAAATACAATGGTAGAGCAGGTATACCAAGAAAGAAAGAAAGATGGTGTGTACGTGGCAGTGTTTGGTTCCACAGCAATCTGAAGTCCAGCAGAACAGCACTGGATGTTTTTGATCAGGATTCAGGCCCTCTCCTGCCTGGGAATAAATTTTCACTCTTGGCTTCAATCTCTGATTCAGGCTCCTCTCTCCAGGAAAGAGCCCTACTTGCAGTTCTCTCTGCTCACTCTTATCCTAGACGTTGGAATGCAATAGTGTCTTTTCTTCTGGCACCATCTCTGTCTCTTCTAGTACAAGCTGGGGGCAATCTTCCCAGTAAAATGATATTAATTTTTTGTTGAACTCTTTAATATATAATTTATTTTTATGTTCATTAGTGTTTTACCTACATGTATGTCTGTCTGTGTGAGGGCGTCAGAAGCCCTGGAACTGGAATTACAGGCAGTTGTGAGGTGCCATATGTGTGCTGAGAACTGAACCCGGGTCCTCAGAGCAGCCAGTGCTCTTAACCACTGAGCCATCTCTCCAGCCCCTTTGTTGAACTCTTAAAAGCCTTAATAGGAGTCATTCAGTAGACAAAAGCGAAGCCCAGAAATCTCAGAAGCTAAGCCCTCCTACTTTAGGCTTCTGCTTAACTGCCTAAGAACCAAGTCCTCCAGCTCTGCAGAAGAGTTCTGTGAGGCACTTTGGGTTTCTTCTGAGATCTTAACAAAGGACTCCACACACACACCTACAGCTTTACATACAATGCTCTGGATTTGATCTTTGATTAGAAGCCATTTCATTTTCTTTTTTTTTTTCACTTTTTAAAAATTTATTTATTTTCATTTTTATGTGCATTGGTGTTCTGACTGCACGTATGTAAGTGTGTGGGTATCAGATCTTGGAGTTATAGACAGTTGTTAGCTGCCATGTGGGTCCTGGGAATTGAACCTGGGTCCTCTGGAAGAGCAGTCAGTGCTATTAACCACTGAGCCATCTCTCCAGCCCCTAGAAGATTTCTTAATGCTAGTATGGCTTGTTTTTGGAAAGGCTAGGCACAGACAATGCTTGTCACCACTGAAATGATGGTTGTTTTGAGGACCATCCAGTGGGCCGGATGTAGAAACACACTTCAATACCTGATGCACCTATCTGGGTAATTCCAATTTTAGAAAAAGTTTTTGTGTATTCTCTTCTCTTTGCTATTACCTTTTCTCCTTTCAGCCATGTGAGGATTTTGGCTTTCAAGGAGGATGACAGAATAATACATCCCATAATTACTCACTTGTCTCCAATAGCATTACCAATATTCTCCCTATTCTTGATAGTTATACTGTTTGCCTGTCAGAGCCAATAAGCAACAGGCACTTTATTCTCTCTCAATTGTGGGCAGAAGTCACCTCACATCATTGCAGGAGAGCAAAATTTCAGTAACTCTGCAAGCTGGTTGTTAATTTGTTATTAAAGTTATAGAGACTTACAATTATATAAACTACATTAACAGCAAAGAAAATACAGCCATTGTCATTGCTTAACTATTTTTACTACATACTACTATCTACACTTTGAATATATACTATATATTCATATTATATATATACATACATATGTTTGGAAACAAAATGGTGTGGTAACATGCATCTCCTCATTTGCTGTTGCTGAGTACAGGGTCTTGCTCTATCAATCAGGGAGAACTTGAACCTGAGCTCCTGCCGAACCCTCCTGAGTTGAAGAGGCCTAACTTAACATTAGTGCAGCCATGACAGGCTGCAGACTAACAATACTGGGACTATACAATAACCCTGTACCCTGCAGGGAACCAAGCAGAATTGAGACAAACAAGTACTAAATGCTCTAGAACATCAAGGATAGCTTACATCACTTGTATATAAGTTGCCAGTTTCCTTGCAGCAACACCAGTACCAATGCCTGTTTGACAAGACTTCTGTTACCTCACTCCTGCCCAATCAGGAGATCAACCCCCATCTGAATCTAGAATTCCCCTACCCCTCATCCTTTACTCCTTAAAAACTGAGCTCAATGCTCTCCCTGATCCAACTGCTATGTAGGATGGGAAGCCCAAGCTTAAGCTTGCAATAAAGGCTCTTTGCTTTTGCATACTAATTCAGACTCTTGGTGATCTCTGAGGGCTCATGACTCGGGCATAACAGGCATCAAGTGTGCCCAGTTCTTCTACTTCTTTTCAACTCCATATCCAGTGACATCCTGTCAGTAGCCTCAAATCATCCACAGTGGAACTGCCTACACTGACAAAGTTAGTGAAGGCTAGAAATCAAGACTAAAGTTTTTGTTTTCCATGACAGTCTTAAAGATTTGAAGGCAACAATAATAAAAGATGATTAAACTTGAAAGTGCATTGTGCTGTAGCCTTTATAAGTAGTACCCCCTAGAATGAGGAAATGTTTGAAAGCTATTACCCAGTTCATCAAAGTTCCTACACCACTGACAAATGAGTGAACTGCTCATCTTTATAAGATTTATTCTACTTTTGAAATTATGCATAAATGGGGGGTGAGGGTGTGCATGTATGATTACACATGCCCAAAGAGTCCAGAAGAGGGTGTCAAATACCCTGGAGCTGAAGTTACAAGCAATTAGGAGCTGCCAATGTAGGTACCAGGAACTGAACTTGGGTCGTCTGGAAGAGCAGTAAGTGCTCCCACTGATGACATATCTCTCCAGCACCCATGGCCTGCTTATCTTGTTTTACCTTTCATTAACAAAACAACAAAAAAAAATCAGTCAACATCTGTGTCAGAAAGCTCATTCATCAGCAAAATAAGCAGTTTGTTGGCTGAATCAGATGATGTCCTAATAGATCATAGTGTGGTTTGCTTTACACTGTTGTTAAAAAATAATTTTAAAAACTGATAGAGTTTTAACAAGAAATAGCATCTCACACTGAAGTTATAGTTACAGACTACAAAACAAAGTGTTATCATTTAAAATTGATGTTATTTCCAAAATAACACAGCGTAACTACCATCTACCAGTTGGCCTCAGCCATACAGCTAACAGCATTCACATGTCCTGATCTGAAAGTCTCCCTCGGTCATTTTAGTCACCAGAAGCTCATCCTCTTGTAGGCAACAAAATTAAATACAATTCTTTTTAAAACTCTTACATGATTAAATATCTTATAACATATATTTTATAATTAAATTAATTTTCTTTTTACTTTTTTGGTTTTATTAATTTGTTTGTTGTTTGTTAGACTTTTATATTATAACACAGGCTGGCCTTGAACTATTGTTCCTGCCTCAGCCTCCCAAGGGGCAGGATTATAGGCATGAGTCACCACATTCAGCTTAATTCAATCTCTTCATTTCATTTAACTACTTTTAAATTATACACATCTTTATCACACAATGTAAGTGTGATGTATAATCTTAGTTAACTTGACTACATCTGGGATCAATTAAAACCCAAGACACTGAGCACTCCTGTGAGGACTTTTCTTAATCCAATTGTTTAAAGCAGGAAGACAGACCCTAAATCTGGCCATATCCAGTGTCAGGTCATATGAAAGGACATGGAAGAAAGAAACTTTGCTTTTTGCCTGCAAAAGCAAAAATTCATTCTATAAGTTCTATTCCTTTAGGAAGCCGACAAATACAAGGAGAAATATAGCATGAGTGAATTTTGTTTAATGTGTGTGGTGCATGCATGTCCAAATAAAGATGTATTTATAAGGACATGGGGACCAGTCAAACAGTTGGAAAAGCACCACCCTTGTTCACCCAGAAGGCTTTCTTGGAAGTGACGCTGCAGCCTCATCTTGAGGTTTGTGTCCTATCTACTAAGTCAGACCTCTAAAAACAAATGTAGCTATCCCTTTAACTACTGTAACTACAAATGTAGCTATCCCTTTAACTAACTGTAACTCCATTACAGTTACCTAGGAGAGAACAGTGGGCACTGGGGATGGGTTGAAAGGTGAGAAAATTCAGGGAGTTTCCACCCTCACACTTACTTGTCCAGGAACATCTCTCACACCCATTCCCACCCCTGAGCTTACAAGTATTAAGGGTTTTTAAGATGACTGATCCCTCCTCAGTCCCAGAGTTTGTAAACTAAATCCAGGAAATCAGATGTCAGATACGTGTTCTCGGACTACCTGGAATTGTAACATAAGACCCCAAAGTGCCCTCTGCTGGCAGCCAGTGTTAGCCACTGCAGGAAAAAAAAACTGCATTTTTTATACTGCCTTTACCCACTATGTGCTCCAACTAACAAAATGAAATTCAAGCCCCATAAATTAAAGTAACTCTAAATTAGAAAAATCTCAAGTTTAAAAATGTCCTTTTTAAGCTTATGTTTTCACACACAACAGACAAATCTACACAATGTGAAAATGAACAGGCCAGTCACTTAGAACTACTGAGAAAGTTGTTAGGTGAAAAATAACTGTTTTGAAATTTTGTATTAGATACAGTTGTATTTCCAGAATAAGTATAACTTACACGTCCATGTGGACAAGCACTCAGCCACTGAGGTACATCCCAGCCCAGCCACGTGTTCCCTTGGTCAAACTGAGCAGGTGCAGGACCATCCTCTTTCAGGCACTGTCTCAGATCTCTACCACCTAAGAATCATGACTATAAGAGAGAATAAAAATTATATCCTGGAATTTGTTAAAGATTTATTTGTATGTGTTTAGGTGTTTTGCCTGCAAACAGGTCTATGCACCAAGTGTGTGCAGTGCTCCCAGAGGCCAGAAGAGGGTGCTGGATTCCCTAGCACCAGAAACACAGACAGTTGTGAGCAGCCATGTGGGCGATGAGAACAGAACCCAGGTTTTCCAGCAGAGCAGCCAGTGCTCTTAACCACAGAGCCATCTCTCCAGGCCCAATTCTTGGAATTAAATTAAGTTTCTATTTGCCATGTTTAATGCTGTAGTTTACTACTACTCTATAAACTTGTATTTAAAAGAGAATTAAGGGAGCTGCTGGACTAGCTTGGTGAGTAAAGGCACTGGCTACCAAGCCTGATGATCTAAGTTTGGTCTCTGGAGCCAAATGGTGGAAAGAAATAACAGACTCCCATGAATTTTCCTCTAACTAACCTACACACACCCATACATACAAGAATATATACCACACACACACACATAAAGTAAATTATATGAAATCAAATGGAGTAGTAAATAGTATCTTGAAAAACCAGATCATGTGAATTAATGATTACTAAACTTTTCCTATGTAAGCATAGCCATAAAGAAGGTAATTTAAGAATTCTAATAATTTTATGCCTATATAGTGAGCTCACTAAAACCTTCCTGTTACTCTGGGTATTACTAAATAGGTAATGATGATGTTTATTCTGTAAGAATTTAAGGAAAAAAATCTAATCTAGTCTTTATGTAAAAGATAAATGGGGCTTGAGGTGAAGCTCAGTGAGAAAGTACTCACTGAGCATGTGTAAAGCCCTGCATTACATGCCAGCACTGACAGGTTTTGAAAGCTCTATGAAACAGCCGGGTGGTGGTGGCACACGCTCTTAATCCCAGTACTCAGGAGGCAGACGCAGGTGGATTTCTGTGAGTTCAAGGCCAGCCTGGTCCACAAAGTGAGTTCCAGGACAGCCAGAGCTGTTACATAGAGAAACTCTGTCTCAAAAAAACTATGAAATAGTTCATTTTCCAATATAAATTAATATTTGTTAATTTGCTATATGTAAAATTTCTATATTATCAGCTAGGTCTGGGTGTGATAGCACATATCTTCAATGCCCTCAGAAGGCTGAGGCAGGGGGATTGGGAGCTCAAGGCCAGACTGAGCTACAGGGTAAGATCCTGCCTGTCTCAAAGAAGAAAACAAAGATAATGATGCTCCCGATAAACAACATTCCAGAGCAGTGGTTCTCAACCTGTGGGTCACGACCCCCAGACGATCTTTGCAGAGGGGTCGCATATCAGATATCCTGAATATCAGATATTTACAATTCGTAACAGTAGCAAAATTATAGTTAAGAAGCAGCAATGAAATATATGGTTGGGGGCCACCACAATATGAGGAACTGTATTAAAGGGCTGCAGCATTAGGGAGGTGAGAATCACTGCATTAGAGAAACTACTGATGCTAACAAGATGATTAAGTTTTTAAAAGCATATGGATTTAATTAAAAGTTTATTTTTAAAAGCATATTTATTTTAATAATTTCACAGATGAAACCAGGGACATGTGGAGCAAAAACCCACAAGAGAATAAATAGACAAATATAAACTATTCTCCTGCCATATCACTTCAAAGTACTCCCGTCTGTGTGAAAGTTCTAATGTTTCTTTGTTTAACTGAACACTTTGTTTCTATAGTAACTCTAAAGCATATAATTGGCTGCAACTTCCCTAAGCCTTTAACGTGGTACATTCTTTTCAGTTAGTAAACAGTAATAAAATATAATCCTTGTTTAGAACTTCATCATCTTCCTGAATATCCCTTAATTAGTATGCAACAAGATTAAATTCAACTTTAGCCTCATTATAAGATTTTGAATAATTAAAAGGAAAAGTCCAAATTCTAAACTAAGCACATGCATCTTGTAGGAGTTTGCTGCCACCTTCAGGTTTTAATCAAATGCACGGGAACTAGAGCTTTTATTAAATTTCCCAGAGATGGTCCCTAGTATAGTTGAAATATTGTTTTTAAAAAAATACAATTTAAATTCACCCGCAGCACAAGTGTCTTGGGATAGGCCCTTCTGTCTTGTCTTTGTATCTAATGTGAGTCATTCACTAACATGTAATTGGAAATGAAAATTAAAGTTTCTTTGATCACTCATTCTAACTCCAATTATACAGTGGAAGCTGCTACAATATTGCCCCAAATATGAATAGTTTTAAATTCTACATCTAATGAATAATTCTTAGAACTAGTTTAAGGCCAGGCACTGTGGCACATGTCTGTAATCCCAGAACTTTGAAAACAGAAAAGGATTGGGAGCTCAAGGTTGTCCCAGACTACAGGAGATCCTGTCTCAAAAGAACCAAAAGGGGGCCATCAGAATGACTCGGAGGGTAAAGGTGCTTGCCACACAAACCTGATGACCTGAATTCTATCCCCAGAACCCAAATGGTGGGACAAGAAAGCCAACTCCACAAAACTATCCTCTGACCTGCACATGTGTGCTGTGGTGTGCACACACACATGCACAGGCACACCAAGGTTGATCTTAAATGAAAATGTTTAAAAAACAAAAAATAATAATTGAACTGTCTTAAATGTCCCATGCAGCAAAGGCTGGAGAGATGGCTGATTTGTTCCCAGCACCCACATTGAATGCATCACAACCACTTGTAATTCTAGTTGCAAGGGTTCCCATGCTCTCCTCTGGTTCCCATGGATACTTACATACACACCATCACACAGATACCCATAAATAAAAATAAAATCATAAAGAAATAAAAATCAATGTTTTACATATTGATGGTCCCCAAGCAAAGGTCAGCAGGAACTCCCTTACAATGGCCAAGCTGAACTTCTCATATACACTGACTTTGAGCACACTAAGAGGAGCAGCAGGCTTCTGAGTAGGACAGCATTAGAAAGAACTCACTCGGCATGGGCTTCTATTAGACCTGGAGTAGGGTTCCAGGAAGGGGGCTCTGTCCTGGATAAGATGCTCACAGGAGTGCATGGAACACTGTGATTTGGGCACATTAATACTTTAATAGATCCAGATGAACAAAATAAAGCAAAAACTAAATCAGTAAAGCACTCACACAGCTACAAGAGGGAACGCTTGGCCTCTTGTGGTTTACAAATAGACCTTCTTTACGTCTAGAGTTAGACAAGCTTATGGACACAGAGAGAGGTTTTCTCTTCATCCCCGTCAGAGTGGCCTTGCCACATGTTGGTGTGGTGATGATGTTGATTGCTAATGCTCTGTAAGAGAATGCAGAACTCAGCAAAGAGGACCAGGTAGTATTTACTTGGGTACTGCTCGCTCTCTCTCTCTCTCTTACACACACACACACACACACACACACACACACATACACACACACGCACAATTCCATAATGACTTTTGTTTTTATGATCTTCAAGACGGAAATCATTAGAATATGAAGATCTAGAGTTTGTCATGTACTTCAAGAATGTGACTGGCTGAAGATAATTTAGAAGGAGGCACCCTCTCCAGAAGTTCCTGTAACACAAGGAAACCTTGAGTGCAGTCAGCTGATACTAGCAAGTTCAACGCCAAGGAAGTGTGAATCTCTCAGCTCTTCCCACAGGAGGAAACACTGCCTACCATTCTCGATTGTCATTGTCCCAGCTTCAACATCAGAGGTACACTGATTCCTTTCCTCTTTGGTGAAAGACCCCAAAGAAGGGCTCCATGCCACCTCATCAGGAAATGTGGAGTTAGATTGGGTGGACGTTAGAGAGATGGTGTTCTCGCTGGAACTGCATAGTCAAACCAGGCAAGAAACATTTATTGGAGAAAGTAGAAACAGGGTACTACATAAGCAAAGGAAGCCCAGCTGGGAGTGAAAAACAAAACTCAGTTCTGGGTTTCAGAAATACTGTTAACATTTTCTACAGAAAAAAGTTAGGCCATCACAATTGTTCCAGTAAAATATACCCATGGCTAAAACTGGGGGCATCAGGAAGAGGAGAAAGGGGGCAATTTCAAAAAATGCATGCTAGAATCTGGAAGAATAGATAATTATATAGATGTGTGAAGTGGAGTAGTATATATATGGGGCATACACCCAAAGGACTCTATATTCTATTGCAGAGACACTTGCTCATCCATTTTCATTGCTGTGCTATTCTAACAGCCAGAAATTAGAAACAGGCTAGACATCCATCAACAGATACATGGGTAATAAAAATATGGTACATTTACCACATTTAATGGAATATTATTCAGCTGTTAAAAAATGAAATTCATAGGTAAATGGATGGAATTAGAAAAAAAATCATCCTGAGTGATATAACCCAGGCCCAAAATGACAAATTTTGTATGTATGTATGTATGTTTTTATATGTATTATGTATGTATATTAGCTTTTAAGTTTTTGATAGGCATGCTACAATTCATATAACCACAAAATTTAGGTATAGAGTAAGGGAATAGGCATGAAGGGAGGGTCTCCCAAGGAAGGGGAGACAGAATCTATAGTAATGGAGAAACAAGGGGTGAAACTGGAATGAGAGGATAAACAGGAAAGGAGGAAAGAGTAGGTAAGGGATGGAACACAAGGAGGGACAACTAACACTAAGAGCACTTGGAGGGGTCATATGGAAGCCCACACTGTAGGAGCGTCTTAAAATATATACACATATGAAAGAAATAAAAATGGAGTCATCAAGTTACAGGAGAGACAATGCTCCAACTAGACATCTTTCACCAAGTGAAACTTCCAGTGCCAAAAATGGATTAAATCTAATCAAGTTGTTGGCCAGACTCGGCCCGAGGCCATGCCTGGAACCCAGCTGCCTATCGTGTGGAGCCCAACAACTTGGAGGTGTTGGTGAAATTGCCCTACTGATCAACCTGGCCAGCTGAAATCCATTCGGGAGAGGTCTCAGAAACCTACAGTTTGAGGAAACAAGATCAGCTGAAGAGTTGGCCAGAGAGCAGAGTGTGACCTGAGAACACAAGAGAAGGAGCTGTCCAGCCACCGAACCAGATCACTGGAATCACACACACACCCTACACAGACTGGGAACAGGTAAGACCCCATCTCTGGACTGCAGACCAGGTCTCTAGCCCCTAGACCCTGTGGGCTCAATACGTGCCCCCCC
>LZPO01055167.1:100493-111978 GCA_001675575.1 Neotoma lepida
GCTAGATTCAAAGGAAGTGTCCACATCTATTTCACCCTAGCAATAAAATTAGAATAAGGATCTAGTTTTGCCTCTGGAAAATACTTACTAAAATCTTCCGAAGTTCAGTCATGAGCAGAAAGCACCACAACACTGTCAGCCACTGCTCACGCTGACACTGTGCATTATCAACACCAGGTGGGGACATCTGCCCTCCAACAGCTCACAATAAACACAGGCAGCAGCGTGTTCACACTTGACACAATGCTACTTATAAACTTCAAATGAGATCTGGAAAAGAGGTCACCACCATCAAGGAAGAAGAGAAGGAAATCCAGTCTATAAAAGTGCTCCCTTTACTTCTCAAGCCCAACAGTTTAATTTGGGGTAAAACAAGATTGTACAGTTGGGCCACCAGTTCTAAGTAAGCTGATGGCGCCATATATACATACTCACTGACATATGTATAAATTTCAATTCTGATTTAAACTAATGCACTAATACAAATCATGTATAGGAAATATTTCAGTCTTATTTACAAACACAATGAGTGACAAAGGTGTGGAAATTTTAAAATTGCAGTTAACTGTAGTTTGTAGTTCACTAAAAGATGAGACATACTCACATAATTAAAACACAAAATGAAACAAAACTGAGAAAAAAATACCTACCAAATATACCTGGTGGCCACTGGACTCAAGAGGCAAATAAATGTGATGGTCATGATTAAATTTTATCACTATTTTTCTTAATGACTTACCAATATGGGGGTCTACTTAGAGTACTACCTAGAAGACACATTCTCGCATGACTGGATGATGATATTAAGCTGCTGAATACATTTTCTTGGCTCCCATGGCACATTACACTTGTAACACTAATAAGGTAGATTTGGGTAACACTTAAATTGTGATTACGAATGTTTAATTGAGTATTTTCCTTTCTGTAGCTGTGAAATGTAAAGCTTAGATTTGCTTCCATCAGGCCTCTTAAACCAAACTTCATCATGGTTAATTGTTGTAATTACAGCACTAAAAAAGAAAAAAAATGAATGAATTACAATTGGCTCATTTCATTTATTTTATTTTATTATTATGGGGGTTTATTTCTCTTTTTTCTTTCTTTTTTTTGTTGTTAAAGACATGCCTTGATATATATAGCCCAGTCTGGCCTTGAGTTTACATTTCTTCTGCCTCTGCCTGGCTTTTACTAATCTCATTTTACATTACTAGCTTAAAAACAAGGTTCCATACTCTACAAGCTACAATGGACTCAGTAGGTTCAGGTACAAAAGTGACATTTACCAAACACTGCACTATCAGCAGGGCATGGAGTAGAAAATATCCTGATAACCATCAACATTTAGTATGTTGTACAGCTTCCTTTCTTAATGAAATCGATAAACTTCTCTATTAGAACTAAGCCATGCCGTATGTAACATTTTGATCAACAATAGACTGCATATACGACAGTAGCTCCATGAGCTAAAACTGAAGCTTAAAAGTTCTTAGTTAGGTTGCACTGTCAAAATATTACAGCACAATGTGTTCTTCATGTGTGTGTGTGATGGCCCTCGTGCACAGGAACCTATCGTGCTGTCAATCACATGGAAGCACGGATATACAACTGCATGCAGTGCCTAACATGACAAAGAGGAGTCACACTTTGTTACCTGCCTATGTACTTACTACATCAACATTTTCCCCAGTGCTGAAGATTGACACCTGGACCTTGTGCAGGGTAGGCAAGCACTCAACCACTGAACTATATCCCCAGCCCTTTGTTGTATTAGATTTTTTGTCATAATTTTACCATATATTCATTTCCAATTATTTTTTAAATAAAATAAAAACAGTTGCTGTAAAGCATCTTACAACTCAGGTTTACCCCATCTCTTGGCTGCATCAAGTGGCTGCATTATGTGACCGGCCTCTACTGTCTAGATGTGTAAGTGTGCTCTATGGTGCTTGTACAACTGCTGAAATGCCNTGTGGCACATGTCCCCTTGTTAAGTGAGTCACTGGCTGTTCTAAAGCACATCATTCCTTACCNCATCCACACTTCATCCTTTAGAAGGACAGTAACCATCATTCAGGTAGCATTAGAGCCTCCACTACTGTCAACAGGAAATCTTTTCAATGCTAATCTCTCAATTCCCAGTGTTAAACCATCNGTTGGACTGATTCTTTTCAACACTGCTAATCTTTACATAGAAAAGATATTTAAAATATATTTTCAAAAGATTTATCTCTTGAATAATATCTATTTTATTAGATATTATTGCTAATATCTAATTAGCTATCTCTTTTTAATCACTTTAATGCTAAGTAGTAGTAAAATGTCTCAAAACCAATAAAACAAGAGAATCCTGGAATATCAAATAAAATTGGTATTATAATAGTTAAAGGAAATTCTATGAGAAAAGTTATGCATGTTCTTGAAATCCAAAAATGTACATATGAAATCATAATCTAATTAAACTTTCAAAATAAGAAATCAAACTAAACCCAAATGTTCTTATCCAGAAAAGAGTGTTTCTTACTTAGAAAGCAGATACTCTGAGAATTTAATCCTAAAGGATGAAAGCAATAATTCATTAATATTTTCAAAAAGACCACAGCAAGATAACTTATAGGCTGCATGAATAATTAACATAAATTTTAAATCTAAACTAATACTTAAAAAGTAATTTCCAGTTGTCAATTTATATTTTAATTACAAAGTGCTCTTTTTTTAATGGTTTATTTTTGTTTTATATGGGTGAATAGTTTAGCTACACAGTGCACAAACTGTGCAGTACTCACAGAGGCCAGAAGAGGGCGCTTGATTTCTTGGAGCTGGAGCTAACTGACAGCTGTGCTGCTGGGAACCAAGGGTCCCCTAGTAGACCTGCTCTCTCTCATCAGTTGAACCATCTCTCCAGCCCCACTAGGAATTCTTAAAGTTTTCATTAATTTTCCATTTCTTTCCTGCCTTAATTAATACTTTTTTGTCTGAAATTGAGTCTCCTGTATCCCAAGGTTGCCCTCCAACTCTATATAGTTAAGTGTTGGGAGCACAAAGTTTTTTGTGCTCACAGATAATGTCTCGGGAAAATAGGAATGTTAAATACCCAGAAGGCTGGGAATGGAGGTGGCTAATAGACTAGGTGATCTTTGGGCTATCTGTATGGCCAGGAGCTCTCTCAGGCTCCCACACACAGATGGCCAATAGTCTAGATGACCTCTGTGCTATCTGCATGACCAAGACCAAGACCTTCCCCTAGGCCCTTAAGATAACATATGTAGCCTCTCTTTTGAACTCATCTTCCTGGAAGAAGTAACATGGACTTTGAGAAGAGTTTCCATGTAAATTATGCATCCTTGTGCATAGAAGATTGTGTTACGCCAGGAAACTTTTTTCCAAATGTACTGTATTTAAATATGCCTAAAATAAACTGCCCAGCATCAGACTCTAGCAGTTTGAACCAACACTGGCTACTGAGTTGTGCTAAACTCACATAGATTGTTACTCTGCTGACCCTGGTATTTGCAGAGACCCCAGCTAAGGCTGGCCTTGAACTTCTGATCTTCCTGTCTCTACCTCCCTAGTGCTGAGATTATAGGCTCTCCACCTGCCCAGTTCATGTAGTGCTGGGGACTGTAGAGCTGTATGTCCACTAGCAAGCACTAGCAAGCTGCATTGCCAGCTGGTAGGGTTTTTTAATGGAGAAAACTGAAATGGGACCAAAAGACTTAAGAATTACTAGGCCTACCAAAACTTCTTAACCATCTGGTTTGAAAGTCATTATATGAGGATCATAACAATTAATTACACTGTAAGAATTAACAAACAGGATAACTTCGTGGATAAATAATTCCAAGCACATCCACTATGTTAATGCTGTGTTCAATCTAATATGAAGTCTAGTATATAAATACTAACAATTGTGCACATGACTGGACCTTACTTACGTAAAAAGGATCCAGGGGAACTAAGGATACATGACAAATATCCTACAGAAGCTGCAAATGTTGATTGACAACAGGTGTAAACAGCAATTCTCAGCAACAATGAAGTGACAGGAAGCTTCTTACCTTGTAGGACATTCATCTTTTTTATCAATACAGATTGTTTGTCCACGTATATACCATTCGCCATCATAATACAGTCTTCCCTCTTCAGATCTAGCACTGTGCAAATGTTTTTCCAGTTTCACAGGTGCTAAAGGGATCAGTTAAATAACTGTTATGTTAGAAAGACACTGTCTGAACTTTAAAAGACAACAAACAGTAATATATGTACATATATGTGTGTAAAAACATCTGAAATATTCTTACATAGGAAATCTACAATGTAATAAAACAAGAGCTTCTCTTCCTTTAGAGTTTACTATCTAATATGAATGAAGGTAGACAACAAAGGCCAGTGAACAAGTCAGAAAAGTAAGCAGGCACGTGGAAGACTACCAGCACCAGTTTTAAGTACTCCTGAAAAACATGAATTGTCTTATTTCCAGTCTTGAAAATTACTTCTCAAATCTCCTCCCCTAGAAGGCATATCATACTTGGAAAGAAGCAAAATCTAATGTATAATGGGAGGTTCTCCAGAATCTTTAATTATTCTAAGCAGAATTTGCATTTCCAGCCCTCAGAAATGGTTNGGCATTAGTAGATAAACTACTGCAGGGAAAACATGTTCCTATGGAAATGTCAGACTCACATCACGTAGCAGCTGCACCTTCATCATTCAGCTGTCACCTCTCAGAAAGTCATCACAACTTTACATGGACTTCATAAAGACTATCATCATCTGGTACTAACTTACTTAGCTACATACATAGTACTAAAAGGTGCCTCCAAGTGTATTTCTTTCCCCATTGTGTCTTTAAGAACCTAAAACAGTCTCTGGTATGCAGAAGGTTGTGAATAAGTATATGTGCATTTGTATCTAGTCACTCATTCATTCCATGTCTGAGCCCATCCTATACACCAGGAACTGTGCTGGGTGCTGAGGACAAAATAAACAAAGAGATATGGTGCCAGCCTTTGTAAAGCTTACACTCCAGTCAGGAGACAGATAAACAAGTAGACAATTAATTTAAAGGTATCAATGGGGCCAGTGAGATGGGTCAGCAGGGAAACATATATGCTGTATAAGCCTGATGACCTGAGTTTGATGTCTGAGTCCCAAAACCCCCAGTGGAAGGAAGGAAACAACTCCTACAAGTTGTCCTCTGATCTCATGTGTGCCGCGGAATGCATGTGATCACACACACAAACACACACCCACATGCACAACAACAATAAACTTTTCTTTAAAAGGAACTGTGGAATATATCATTCTTAAATACACAAATGGAGGTAAATGTTATGAATAAAAGTAGTAGACCATTAAGCTAAAAACAAGCTAGAAGAGCCATTAGATGGGGTAGTGGGACTCTAACCTGTGAGGGGCCAGGAAGATGGCTCACTTGCTGCACAAGTGTGAAGATCGAACCCACATAAAAGCCAGGCAGGCACAGCAGCTGCCTGTAATCCCAGCACAGGGGATCAGAGACAGGGGCTCCCAGGGTATTCAGGGCATCTAGGCTTGCTAGAATTGAAACTCTATTCAACAAGAAATCTTACATCAATAAATATAAATAGAGAGCCATCAAGACTAAATCTCTAGCCTACACATATACACACTCATGCACCCACACACATGTGAACATGCATACACATACATAACACACACACACACACACACACACACACACACACACACACACACACACACACACAAAATCATTCTAGAGATTCAGGCATGTGTCCCCTCCAGTCAAAGGCAGTACATTGGTACAATACTGATGCAATTTACTGAAAAGAAATAAAGTTTAAAGGAACCATTAAAAGAAAAAAATTGAAACTTTCTTAAAGATAAATACTTCTTAAAGAAACTTTTGACATGAAACAAGAAATTCTTTTCCTTACTATTTAAAACACACTTTTTAAAAAGATAACCCTTTAAAGGATTACAAAAATCTACAAAAAAAATAAAAAAGCAGAAACAGACACCAATGTTCATCACAACTTTGGCAGCTGTCTTAGAATTGAAAACAAACAAACAAACAAAACATATATAATCCTAGCACTAGCATTCAGGAAACAGATCATAATTTCCAGGCCAGCCAAGGTTACTTAGCAAAGCCCTGTCTCCAAATGCAACATGTGGCAGATAAATCTCTCAGTACTCCACTGTCAGAATTCTAATCTCTGCTCATGGGAGTGGGGGGGAACACGCCTAAGAAATTTAGTACACAACTCCAGAGACTCTGGACTCCCTGGAACCAATTCATGAGTTCCCAACACTTCACCTGAAGAAGTAATGGGCCAATTAAAAAAAAAAATAAAAACACTGGGTAAATCTTGAATTATAGATCTACTATCAGTAAGAATGATACAGCTTAACAATGAAAGAAGAAACACACAGCATTGGAAACGTTCAAACTTTTACATGAAGCAGGAGACTCCAGAGTTCCTTGTAATATCAGTTACACAGTTTGCTGACTAACGGAACCAGTGATGTGTAGCTCCTCAATACAATACACGGGGCATTTAACCACTCTGATTTAATAGCTCTCCAAAGAGAGGATGTCACAACTCAAGACTTACGTTCTGTTTTAACTCGGTGTGGACCCAATGTAGCCATTGCCTAAGGAAAAAGAGGGGAGAAATCTGAGTTCAGACTGAAAATGCATTTTTCTATCTATAATATATACAACATTCTTTATTGGTTCAATAATAGAATAAAATATAATCATTAGCTGTTCTCATTTTCTTCTGGTGCTGGTGGAAGAACCCACAGCATCGTGCATGCTAGGCAAGCACACTAGGCAAGCACACTAGAACTGAGAGGCATGCCCAGCCTCCAGGCTCATGATGTCTAAAGCCACAGAGAACACCTTCTGCCATAGGTATTATTAACAGCTGAAATCTTTTCTCTAGATAATTTATAAAAATGGAAATTGTTAATAAGGAAAACAAGCCTCAAGCCAGGCCTGGTGGTACAGGCTTGTAATCCAGATCCCAAGAAGGCCAAGGCAGGAGGCTCACAAGTTCAAAGATTTTGGGGGCTACAAAGTGAATTCTAGGGCAATCTGAGCAAAATATAAAGTAAAAATGGCAACAGAAATAAATAATAAGTAAAAAGATGGCAAGATACATAGCTCCATTTTTAAACAAGCATGAGTCCACTCATGCCTTGATAGTTATTAATAGAATATAAGACACTTAAAGTTCAATTTATTCATTCAACAAATATTTACTGGGTGCCTTCTATAGGGCAGAAACAGACAAATCTCTGGGCCCAGATACTCTAAAGCAAACTAAACATGCAATTTCATATTCTTTTATAAATTATTAATCACTTTATTACAGGTAAAATATAAATCACAAACATGTCTCTAATTTTTAAAATATTCTACAGCCCACTGCAAAGCACAGTATATTCACAACAGTATTTTCAGATATTGATGAACAAACTCTTTCTTTCTGTTGCCCATTCATTAATCATACCTTCCTAATTGTCGTCCAGTCCTCAAGAATATCAAGATCCTGCAGCATATAAACGATATATGGACGTTGAAAGGTCAAGGTCAACTCAGCAGGGAAAATATCCCATGCTCTGTAGCCCAATGTGGTGCACACATCTGTGATTCCAGGACTCAGGGAACTGATGGGAGATGACTATGGGTTCAAGGCCAGCCTGAGCTACATACATGACCTTGTGTCAAAAACAACAAAAAGCACCGGTAAAAACTAATCACACTGTATTATACAGCTGTTTCCCCTCAGTCCTGTGGCCTGGACACTACCAGTTTTCAGGGCTGAGGTGATGACTGGAGTCCCTCTTCTCCCTTCCCTCCAAGGCAACAGTCTGTCTCTGGCCTCAGTCGTTCTGAGTCACCGTGTGCTTGTTTCCAGACAGTCCAAGTTAGCTCAGTGCGTGCTGAAGCAATGGGGCAGCACAGTGTGAGAGCCCAGAGAGTGTGGGAAAGGATATCGGAAACAACAACTGGCTTCTTTTTGTCGGGGCTGAAAGGATCCTTCCTCTTTTTCCTGGACTGAAGCTCATCATTCCATAGCTCTGCAAGCAAACCAAAGTGTGCGCTGATTTCTGGTGGCCACAGAAGAAAGAGCACTACACAATTTCATGTTTACTGCTTATTTACATACAAAACTGAACAAAACTCCAAGGAAACTATACACAGAGGCAGTTTGTTTTCATTGTTTTACATTGATTTATTCATTATGTGTGTTGTGTGTGTACGCACACTTGCACACCACAACACACATGTGGAGGTCAGAGGGCAACTTGGGAGAATGGGTTCTCTCTTTCCACCACATGGGTGCTGGGGATCAAATTCAGGTTGCCAGCCTTCAGGGCAAGCACCTTTTCCCACTGAGCCATCTCGCCAGCCCTGAGGTAGCTATTCTTTTCCAAACAAGGACATCGATTTAGAAAAACTAAGCAACGGTCCAGACACCCAATTCACAAGCAGGGGAACACCCACACTGATCTCATCAAATCTGCCCCAACTGTAGCAGAGAAGCAAAACGAAAACCACAAAAATAAACTGTGGACCAACTAGGTAAAACTTCTATCAGTGCACATTGCAAACTTCCCTGTCGTCATCCTGAAATGGCCTCATTCCCTACTGACCTGATCTAATACTCAGGTAGTGCTTCCTTTCCCCAAGGCAAAACCTGTCACCCTGTAACATTTAGCCACTGTCTTCCAGGACAGTCCCATGGTAGCTCCTGTCATACTTCTGTTCTGTCCCTTTTCCTATGCTGTACTTTCTACATCTGTCTAGACAACCTAACCTGATCATTCTTTAGAAGTCTCCTCCCCTTCCCTCCGGCTAGGACACTGGACTTCCACAGGGGACACCCATCACACCGCCCCTGACCTGAGGTAATGTCGATGCTGTGCCTGTCTTCCTCAAGCCTTCTTATCTTCTCCTCAAGCTCACTCTGGACTGTATCATACAACAAAAGCTTTTCACTCTGGAAAGAAACACGATAGATACTTAAATGAAAAGAAAGAAAACACCAGTTATCTTAACTAACAATACCAAATGACTTAGAGTCCTTTAATACATGCTGGTTGGGTTTGCTTTTTTGTTTTATCTTAATTATTTTTATCCCCACAGTTCTGAGGACGAAAGCAAGGGTGTGTACATGCTAGGTAAATGCTCAGCCCCACAATTTAAATTTTTTTAAAGAAGGAAACCAGGGAACAATTATAAAAACAGATTTAACTAAGTAAAATAACATCCTGTCTAAGAATTGGAGTCAGAGAGACGGCTCAAGGCACTTGCTGCTCTTGCAGAGGACCTGGGTTCAGTTCCCAGCACCTATGTGGTGGCTAACAACTGTCTGTAACTCTAGTTTCAGGGGATTTGATACCCTCTTCTGACTTCCATGGGCATGAACACACACATACACACACACATAGACACACACACAGAAGAATAAAAAACAAAATAAAATTTTAAAAATTAAATAAAATAGGTCATATTGGATTTTTACTGTCTCTACATCCTATTAAATACAGCAGTATATGACAAAGAAAAATATTTGGTAAAAATGTTACGGCCATTTAAAGTAACTCAATAAAATAATACATTTCAGTTAGAATATACATAAGCAATAGACTAATTTAAAGAAAATGGACATGTTAACTGAATTATAAAATTATAGATGAATTACATCATACTTGCTTGCTAAAACAAACAAGATAGGGGAGAACACTTACCTAGCATATTAAGGGCTCTATGTTCAATCCTTAGCACCACAAGAAAATAAATTAAAACATGAATAAAACAGGCAAAAAAAAAACCAAAATAAATACATAGATAAACAATTAAACCACTGAGGACTAGAAGGATGGCTTAGCAATTAAGAGCACTAACTGTTCTTTCAGAGGACCCAAGTTCAACTCCCAACACCCACACAGCAGTCACAACCATTTGTTTGTAACTCCACTTCCAAGAGATCCAGCAACTTCTTCTTGCTCCTCAGGTGTAAGACAGATTTTCTAAATGGTCTCGTTAAATAAAACACAGAGGCAGAGATAGGGGTGAAAGTCTGACAGAGATCAGAGGAATTAGGAACAGCTACCAGCCTCACCTTAGACTGCCACCACTGCTCCCAAAATGGAGAGTGAGTGACTTCCTTATACCTCCACATCTATATCCCTTTCTGTTCTGTTCCCCCATTGGCTCTTTCAGCCTAGCTACATCACTTCCTCCTGTCACTTCCTGCCTGTCTGTATAGACCTCCAGAATTCTATGGTTGATGCTGGGATTAAAGGCGTGTGTCTCCATGCTTGACTGTTCCTAGGATAACCTGGAACTCACAGGGATCCAGACAGACCCTGCTTGCTAAGTGATAGGATTAAGGGCGTGTGCTAACATTGCAAGGCTAGCGGCTGACCCTGTTCCTCTGATCTTCAGATAAATTTTATTGGGGGACATAGATAAAATACTACCACATTTCCCATCTTTGTCTAATAAAAATTAAAAAAATTTTTAAAAAGTTATAACTAATATAAGAAAAATTATATACAATAAGTACAATAACTATATACAGTATATATAAGTGATTAATACATTAATAATGTCTAGTCCATTAGCATTTGACAAATTTAGAGGAAATACTCCATTATCTATCCTATTTTGGTGAGTTCTAAATGTACCTAATTTACTTTCTTATATTACTAACAGACCTAGATATTGTAACTGTAATTCTTGCTAGATAACTGTTTTGTTTTACATAATTTTACTATATTGAAGTTAAAACCTTCCTTTTAAATTAAAAAAAAAGAGGGGAAATGATGGAGATATTGTTCTGTATGCTGTGAATATGTGTTGCTCTGATTGATTGATAAATAAAATGCTGATTGGCCAGTAGCCAGGCAGGAAGTATAGGCGGGATAAACAAGGAGAATTCTGGGAAGAGGAAGGCTGAGTCAGGAGACGGTGTTAGCCACCGCCAGGAGCAGGAAGATGTGAAGGTACTGGTAAGCCACGAGCCGTGTGGCAAAGTACAGATTTATAGAAATGGGTTAATTTAAGTGTAAAGCTAGTCAGGAATAAGCCTGAACTAATGGCCATACAGTTCATAATTAATATAAGGCTCTGTGTGTTTACTTGGGTCTGAGCAGCTGCTGGACCACGCGGGAGCCCAGGCAGGACACAAAAAATTTTTTCCTACACTCAGGCACCAGGCATGCTGGTGGTACACATTCAGGCAAAATATCCATATGCATAAAAATAAACATGTAATTTTAAATAACAGTAAAATACATAAAAGAGAAACAGTTTTACCAGATCAGATTAGAACCCAGGCTACAGCCGGGCGGTGGTGGCGCGTGCCTTTAAGCCCAGCACTTGGGAGGCAGAGGCAGGCGGATCTCTGTGAGTTCGAGGCCAGCCTGGGCTACCGAGTGAGTTCCAGGAAAGGTGCAAAGCTACACA
>LZPO01055167.1:120838-133323 GCA_001675575.1 Neotoma lepida
CCCTGAACATCCTGCCTTTGCCTCTCAAGTACAGCAGTTAGAGTCATGTGCCACCATGCCCAACCATAACTCTGGAAGGACGGTAGAGCATATAGCACTCTCTTATGACAGCTATTTTCTCTTAATGATTGTGTGTTGCTGGAGATGGGGGCCCAGGCAGGCGTACCTCTGAGCTGTACCCCAGTGCAGCTTCTCTAACGTTCTCTGCACTCTTGCTTTTTCCAGAGACTGTGCTTCAGGTACCTGCAGTCACTTTTAGTTATTTCCCCGTTTCTGGCTGCATGCACGCTCTTTCCATCTTTCTTCTGTTGTGCTACTGTGTGTCCCCATAGACATTTCTCTTTTCTGACTTATTTTTATGCATTTTGAATTTGTGATTGCCAGAAATTCTGGACATTTCGCAGCTATTATCTTTTCTGGTATTATTCCCGTTCCTTTTCTCTGTTTGCTTTTGCAATTCTCACCATAAGTAAGCCCTCATTCTGTATTCCTTATCTTTGTCTTTTTCTTAGATTTATTTAATGTGTGTTTTGCCTACATGTATGTGTGTGCATCATGTACATGCTTGGTGTTGGACAGAGGTCAGAAGAGGTTGTTGGATTCCTTAAAATTGGAGTTATAGATGGTTTTGAGCCATCATGTGGAAGATAGGAACTGAACTTGGGGACTCTGCAAGAGTAACAAGTGCTCTGATGAGCCATATTTCTAGCTCCTTATTTTATTTTTTAAGACATGGTCTTGCTATACAAACCAGGCTGGCCATAAACTTATATTCCTCTTGATTCCCAAACTCTGGAATTACATGTGTGAGCTACCATGCTCAGATCTCCAATACTTGAATCACAATTTTAGGTCATTACCTGAAGTTTAAATCTTTTTCATTTTGTAAATTTCCAGCAAATATTACAATTCCTGACACTGGACTGTGGCAGACTTTGCTGAATGGGAACCTGGGGTCATGGGCAGAAGCTGCAGCCCTGAAGGTAGTGCCTGTTGTGTTTCTGTTTCGCTTGGTTGTTCGGGTGGATGTCTGGCGTGTCCCTCACTGATGACTTCTCATGTAGTACTTGGGCTCCTTTGGAAGATGCAAAGAGTCTATATGTGAACCTCAGGTGCGCAGATGTCAGGTCTGAGGTGACTGTCCAGTGTCAGGCAGCCTTTTCACTGCAGGCCTACACCTTAGGGGCCTGTGTAGAAACCCCTGATAGTTCCCCACTTTGCTTAGGTGCACACTTTTCTCTCTTCCCTAAATGGTGACTAAAAATGGTGCCTTGAGGTACTGACCCCTTAAGGAAGGAAGCTCCTGCTCTAGGATCAGGTTAACATGCTAGTGTCTGGGGTACGTGTGTTACTTTAGCCAGTGTATTTGCTCAGGTGTGTGGTTTTTTTTCTTCAGACGGGTTAGGTCATGCCAGCTGTACTGCCAGAAGCAAAAGCTAGTGAGTTTTTTTTTTTTAAACTCAGAAAAATATTATCTTCCTCAACTATAGTTTTTCAGCTTTAAAAGCCTGCTCTCTTCTATGGAGACCATGAACCAAAGTTAAAACATAGACAAAGTGGGTGGAGAGGTGGCTTAGTGGTTAAGAGAACTCACTGCTCTGGCAGAGGACCTGAGTTTGGTTCCAGCACCTGTACCAAGCAGTTCATAATGCCTGTAACTCCAGTTCCAGGGACTCCAACACCTTCATCTCGCCTCTGTGGGCACTGGCATGGCCATGGTACACATACATGTATGCAGGCACTCATACATACAGATAAAATAAATCCTTTTAAAAAGAAAAAAACATACAGTTTGAATAAAAGGCATATGCTATTTGAAAAGCAATACAGAAAAATGCAAAGTCAGAAGAAAAAAAAAAAGCTTAGAAAAAAAATTCAATCCAGGCAGTGATGGTGCACGCCTTTAATCCCAGCACTAAGGAGGCAGATCTACATGACTTCAAGGCCAGCCCAGGTAAATTTCCAGCACCCACATAGCAGTCAAAACTGCTTGTAACTCCAGTTCCAGGGGATCTGACACCTTTACACAGACATACATGCAGGTAAAACACCAATGCACATAAAATNAAAAAAAAATAATAAGAATAAAGAAAATAAGAGAAATTAAAAATTCAGCAGCCAACTCCTCCAGGCCAAATCAAACTGGGATAGCTGTTATTTAGACAAATTAGATCTCAAGACCAAAATCATTATTGCAGAGATAGAAAAGGGTTAAAAATTAAAGTTATTAAAATGTATAAAAATAATAGGATGTGTATGACTAAGTAAAAACTTATAAAAATATAAGGGGATACTAGAAATTTTTAATGTGCATAATGGCACATTCCTGTCACCTAGCACTTGGGAGGTGAAGGCAAGACCATCTCTGAGTTTGAAGCCAGCCTGTCCACATAAGTTCCAGGCTAGCCAAGGGTACATAGTGAGACTGTGTTTTGAGGAAGAGGAAGAGGGAGAAAAAGGGAGAAGAGACGGGAGAGAGGAAGGGACGGGAGGGGAGGGGAGGAAACACTGATTTTTAAATCCACTGACACTAGCCAACAATAACGTTTAGCAGGTATAGTGGTGAGCACATGAAATCACAACACTTGGAAGGTAAAGGCAGGAAAACCAGGAGTTCATGGTCATCTTTGGCTACATAGTAAGTAGGGGAACTGTCTCAAAAGCCAAAAAGGAAAACAATACAATATGTCAAAGAGGTAAATGTATACCACCCACATTCACTGTAGCATTATTCACAATGCCCACGCTATGGAATAATCAACCTGACCACCCACAGATGAATGAATAAAGAAAATGTGATGCATATAAAATATACATATAAAAATGATGGAGTATTATTTAGCCTTTACAAAGAACAAAATCCTGTTATTTGTGACATGGATGAACCTTATTCTAAGTAAAACAAACCAGATAGAGAAAGACAAATGCTGTAGTCTCTTACTTATATATAGACGCAAAAGAAAAAACGTAGTAATAACTCACAGCAGCAGAGGGTAGATGGGGAGTCACCAGGCACTGGGGATGGCAGGGAACAGGAGATGCTGGCCAAGAGACACGAAGCACAACAAGAGAAAGAGATCCTGGACCTACTACACAACAGTGGTGACCACTGGTACTAATAACACACTGCACACTTAGAGTTGCTATGAGAGTAGCTCTCAATACTGTCTTCAGAAAAAGACAAAGTTGTTAAAACAGACACTGTCATAGTTTGAGTAAGAATGGCCCCCAAAGGCTCACAGGTGTGAATACCTGGTATCCAGTTGGTGGAACTGTTTGGGAAGTATTAGGGGGTGTGGCCTTATTGGAGGAAGTATGTCACTGCAGGGATGGGCTTTGAGGTCTCAAATATACTCAAGCTATGTCCAGTGTAGTACACTGTCTCCTTCCTTCTGCTGCCTATGGATCAAGATGTAGAACTCTCAGCTCCTTCTCCAGCACCACGTCTGCCTGTACACTGCCATGATAATAATGGACTGAACCTCTGAACTGTAAGCCAGCGCCCAATTAAATGTTTTCCTTATAAGAATTGCCACGGCCTTGTTGTCTCTTCATAGCAATAAAATCCTAACTAAGACACACATATAGAAATTTTAACATATTTCCCTCAGGAAGTAGTAGACAAAAACAATAAAAATAAAGAAACAATGAGTTCATATTAATACATACAAACAAATAAATGGAAAGTTGTTATGAGAAACAAGTTGTTTGCACAGTTTTAAAAGTTTACTTAGAGAAAGCTGCAATTCCAATCAAGTGATCCAAGTAACATCACCAGTATTGGGACATATCAAAATTGTGCTCTCTCCAGCAGAATTCAATAAAAATACAGCATCAGTATTGATAATCCAAATTTACGAAACCTTGCTCTTAAGTATTAGCAAGCAAAGCCCTGGATTAAATCTATAGCATCATAAAAAATAAATAAATAACAGATTATGAAGTCAAGGAAAGCTTAAGGATGTACTCCACTGGAGAAAACTAACACAGTGTACCCAGCACCAACATGCAGGTTAACAACTGTCTGTAACTCCAGTTCAAGAGAATCTAATGCTCTCTTCTGGCCTCCTTGGGCACTGCACACACTTGGTGCATAGCAAGCAAAACACACAAATAAATAAAATAAATAAAAATTTTTAAATCATAAACACACATACTTAACACTCGTAGGACTACAGCTAAAGTCTTAAATACATATTTCTACAGCACAGAAAATATCAATTCTTCCTAATTTGTCTTATACATCAAAGACAGTCCTGAAATCTGAAAACCAAGTTTCACTTATAAACAAAGGAATGAAACATCTAAACAAAATATTACCAATGTGCCTGGCATGGTGGCACATCTGTTATCACCGTCTTTAAGAAGCAGAGGCACGAGGATGGAAAGTTCAAGGCCAGTCTGTACTACACAGTAAGTACCCGCTTCAAGAAGGAGGGGAAAAAGCAATAGTAGTCTGACTGTGGTGCAGTAAAGGCGTGCACCTTTAATCCCAGCACTCAGGAGACAGACACAGGTAGATCTCTGTGAGTTCAAGGCCCGTAGATCTACATATCTAGTTCCAAACTAAGTATGGCTACACATTAAGATCTTGTCTCAAAAAAAAAAGCAACAGGGTCCACTGCTTTTATAGCTATTGAGATATGGCATATTAAATAAGGAGGGTTGGGGGCTGGAGGGATGGGTCAGGGATTAAGAACACTTCGCTGGTTAGTCCCAGGTTAGTTCCCAGCACCCAATGGTGGCTCACAACCACCTATAACTCTAGTTCCAGGGCATCCAATGCCCTCCTCCAGCTTCCAAGGATACCAGGCACACAGTTCCACAGACATACATTNAGGCAAAACACACATACACATAAAAATAATATTTTTTAATTAAAATTAGGAGTCATTCTAGAACTTGTCCCCTTATTTATTCTTGTCTCAGCCTTTTAAGATATTTAAGTCTTATGAAAAGTTATTTGCAAAATTAGTATGATGATTCTAAAAACTATTCAAATATAAACATGACATAAAGAAAATGCACTTGTATTTTTTTCTCATAGAAAATACTACCCTAAAATGTGGAAACTAGTTCAGAAGTCAAAAATTAATTCTATAGCCCAATGCTCTAGTTGCATTATAGCATATACATTTTTGGCCTAAAGTTCTATATTGTGCAAGTAATACTGCAATTTCAGTTGTCTGATGATGTGATCACTATCTCGTTCTCTAAAGTAACAGTCGCAGGCTGTGGCTGCAGCCCAGTGGTGCAGCACTTGCCTGTACAGGGCTCTAGGATGGTTCCCAGCACCATAATATAAATATTTTTTTAAAGCAACAGTTGCAAAACTTCTGAAATTATCACACGTCTTTCTTGTGCTCCCTTGAGTCCTGTCTCCAGTCCAGCGTCCAGGAGAACGACACTCCTTTAAACTTGCCCACGTGATGAGCTAGCGCACCGCTGAACGTCGCTCCCTTCCTTACTTTCTAAGCCCCTAGTTCAGAAGGACTCGGAGAGATGCGGTTACAGTGAGAGAGTAACGGTACCTCACAATGCTGGCGGGAAGCCTGGATTTCACATTCGTATTTGTTCTTCACAGATTCTAAGCAGAGCTCTCTATAGATTCCTGCAACCAAGCACAATGATTCTGATTATGATGGCAATAAAATCATCAGTGCTTCCCTACAGTCTGTCTCCACAGTTTATAAGATGACTCAATAAGAAAGTCACAAATGTCTCTAACTTTATCCTTAAGAACTAAACAAACAAAAGACTCAATGAAAACACCTAACAAGGGAGATGAGAAAGTAAGAGCTCACGAGCTAGGAAGAAATCACACAGCTACTTTTTGTTTTGCCTCATCCTTCCAAGAATACTCCTAACTGTTCACTAGAGAATGGTCAAAATAAAAAGCACAATCCTTTTCCGACAAAATCAATCCTCAGATTTCTCCTAACAGAAGGGAGACAGACAATAACTCTGGTTTCATCAGGCATACATAACCAAAGCAAGAAATGGATACTTTACTCTGTCGAAACCACTGTATCCAAACTAGTCTCTTCAGAGTCCAAAGCTTCGAAGGAAGACTAACTGTGTGAGCTGGCAGAACAAGGCAGATCATTTGAGAGTGCTCCCAACAGGCAGATGCCGAGTGCTAGCCTTACAGGGAACAAGGGAACATAAAACAGGCAGCAAGACCATGCACATGTGCACATGCAGACTGGTAAGCAGATAACTCTAGATGGGATACTCAATGCCATGCCACAGGCGGCCTAGGGACATAATCAGNTGTCTGTACCGTCAAGGAGGGTGGCAGATACCTGGACCTATGCCATCTGCAACATATTCACCCAAACAACGCCACAAAATCAAAGTGTCACAAAGTGTACAAAATGTCTCACGTTCCTACCTGCCACCTTCGTGCGAATCTGCATATTTTCTTGTAAAGTTGCCAGCGGTTCCAAATACTCTGGTGCTTTACCAGCTATGACTTCTTGGAGTTTTGCATCCACCTGACTCAACCGTTCTTTATAAAGTCTTAACAAAGCAAAAATAAAGACATTAATTAAAAGTTCCCAACAAAGAAGAGCAACATGCCACCCTATGCATTATTGTTTTCTAGTGGTGCTCATGTTCCAATAACCTATCAAATGTATTCCTGCCTGAACTGCAATCAGAAAACTCACATTATTGGACTTTATATACATCGTAATATTCAACTAGATACCAGTCCAAGGTGTTTTTTAAATCAGCATCACTCTTTAGTCACAACAAAACATGCAATTAAAATTCAGGCTCAGCGGCCTCTGTCTGTTGTCTAAAGCTACTGGGGGCGGGGAGTGAGGAAAGAAGATGGACTGGACAACACAGCAAGAACCATCGCAAAAAATAAAAGTGGAAAAAAAACTTGAATGACTATTTTGGGACTCCCAATTTTTGTTTTAATTGAACAATGATAAATCAAATGTAAAAAAAAGGTTATTTTAAACACTACGCTTAAAAGAAATAAGGAAATCGCTTTTACTAGTTTGGGTATAGATTATATTATTGTCAAAGTAAGTAAAATAAAATGAGTTAATGGATGAAGAAGTGAAAAATGGAAGCTAAGCATAGACAGCACCACACAAGGCTGTTGTAATCCCAGCATTTGGAAAATGGAGGTAGAAAGAAACTAAGTTTGAGGCCGGCCAGTCTGGGCAATATAGTGAGCTCTGCAC
Organism: Neotoma lepida; assembly: GCA_001675575.1. NCBI lineage: Eukaryota > Metazoa > Chordata > Mammalia > Rodentia > Cricetidae > Neotoma > Neotoma lepida. The sequence goes on from LZPO01055167.1 coordinate 128,041, forward strand.
AGCCTGGACTACAATGTAATAAACTACAAAATAGAATAAGAAGCCAGTGTGGAGGCACACTCTGGTGGGATATGCTAAAAGGCAGAAGCAGGAGGATCACAAATTGGAGGGCAGCCTGGGCTACACCTTAGGCCCAGTAAGACAGCTCAGTGGGTGAAGGCATTTGCTACCAAAACTGATGACCTGAGTTTGATCCTCAGAACCCACAGGGTAGGAGAGAACTGGCTCCTACCACTTGTCCTCTGACAGGAACCATGGCACAAATGTACCCACACATACACATACATTCACACAAGTGCACGCACACACACACACAAAAAAAAATACCAAGTGATCCAGGTTCATACCCCAGCACCCACATGGTAACTAACAACCATCTGTAACTCCAGTCTAAGGGGATCTGACACCTTCTTGTGGCCATCACAGGCATTGCACACACATGGTACACAGACACAAACGTGGGTAAACCACAAATATACACAAAAAATAAATACAATAAATAAAATCTAAAAAGATAAACAAATAAATGCTTTTAAAAAGGATGAAATGAGGCCGGGCGGTGGTGGCGCACGCCTTTAATCCCAGCACTTGGGAGGCAGAGGCAGGCGGATCTCTGTGAGTTCGAGGCCAGCCTGGGCTACCAAGTGAGTTCCAGGAAAGGCGCCGCCAAAGCTACACAGAGAAACCCTGTCTCGAAAAAAACAAAAAAAAACAAAACAAACAAAAAAAAGGATGAAATGACAAATTGGTAAGGGGTCTCTACTATCCCTATTCATGAATAAGCTTACAGATACTGTAGAAAGAGAAAAGTCGGGGAAGCCACCTTTATTTGAAGCTAGCAATGTAGCTTAGCAATATACACTTACCTAGAATGTACAAGGCATGGGGTTCACTCAGCAATACCAGGTGGAAAAAAACAAAAAACCCTTACCAGTTGATGTAATAGTTGGATTATCAAAAAGATTCAGTATGAGAGAAACTTTATTTCTGAAAATAATCCCACAATATAGGGTTCTTTTTAACAGGAATCCTATTAATTCTTTTTTGTTTGTTTGTTTGTTTTTGTTTTTTCGAGATGGGGTTTCTGTGTGTAGCCCTTGCTGTCTTAGAACTTGCTCTGTAGACCAGGCTGACCTCCAACTCCCAGAGACCCACCTGCCTCTCCCTCTAATAGGCTCATTCTTAAATGGCAAGGTAAGTTTGAGTATTAATGTAAGAGTCCACTTTTGTCTATGTGGTCCCTCAGCAACAACAACATATGATTTGTAGAGTTAACTGTCAAAATAATACACTCCTACATCTGGGTTAAAGTTTCCTGGGCTCAAAATACAACCATAAACATATAAAGCCAAAAGTACGATATGATTGATAGCTTTTTAAAATTGTAACAGATTTTAAAGAAAACTCACTAAAACATTGACAGAAAGGTAACACACCTGAAGAACGTCAAATATACACAAAATACTGAGAGGGCTCTTTGAATTTGTGATGGAATTTAAATGAAGAGGATATAAATTAATAATAGTCTATTATATAACTTTTAAAGACAGGGTCTCACTATGTATCCCAGGCTAGCCTGGGACTTTCCATCTTCCTCCTCACACTCCTGGCACTGGAGTTACAGCCATGTGCCATCATGACCAGCTCATCTACCCTTTCCAAAAATTAAATTCCTCAAAACCAATAAAAATTCTATAAGCTTGGGATTCAAGCTCAAATTCAAGAAACACACACTTTTACAGCAGTTGCTATTACTACTATTACAGAGTAAATGCTCAATCGTTGTTTGCACGGTCAAGTATTTAAATGAATGAGGGGGCCAGAAAGACGGTTCCAGTCCCAGCACCCAGGTGGTGGCTCACAACCATCCCTAACTCCAGGTCCAGGTGATCTGAGGGTGCAGGCACACATGCAGGAAAAACATATACAGAAAATGCATAAATCTAAATGTGAATAATGTTAGTGACTGAGATCTGGTACAAACCCCTCCATCTTTTGAAGGCAGTGGAAGATGTCACCTCCACACTACAGAACCTGCAGCGGCTGGGCTCGCTGCTTTATGCAGATCACTTCAGCACCCTAGGGTGCTGGAACAGGAGGAGCAGCACAATTGTATCATTGCTTATCTCTTCTAAAGTTTTAAGACATGCTACAGAGATACAAAGTATGACAGGTTAAAAATAGGCAAGGCACTTGGAGCAAGATAGAAAAGTAGAGATTTTAAACCCAATGCAAAAATTGTCTTTTTCTGATATACAGTTCTCTAAATCAATTCCTCAAGAATGAACATTCCTGTGTGATGGTCATGGGTCTACTTTTACTACATCCAGAAATGAAGGAAGCTTGGAAGGGGAACTAGTTGGTGGTCACAGTGAACCAGCAAAGCAATGTGCCCCGGGTGAACAAGATTGGACTGGTGACTACTTGCAAAGTTGTCCCACATATGAGAACTTAAACCAATCTTCCTTTGTGCGTAGCTCTAAAATACACTTCACAAGATTAACAGGTAAATCTTAATGAACTACATAAGTATTCTTCATTTATGGGCTGCTTCTGCTAAAATACAAAACCCAAATTTGGGGCTATAGAAGCATTTCAGTGGTTAATAAGAGTGATCTCTCAGAAGGCCTGAGTTTAGTTCTCAGCACAAATGTCAGGTGGCTCACAACCACCTGAAGGGAAGCCAACTTCTGACCTCTATGAGAACCTGCACACTCATGTGTGCACATCCATCCCCCAAACACACCCCGCTCACACATATACATAATTAAAAATAATTCTTTAAAAAACATGTACACATTTGCTTCCTCTTTGCCAGGATGATACTAGATAAACTCCCTATGTTGCCCAAATGGACTCAAACTAATTTTAATTTAAAATTAGCAATGGAAATCTTTGTTTTAAAAGGTCTTGCTATGTGGTCTAGGTTTACCTGGAATGGCCAATCCACCTACCTCTACCTCTCAAGGGTTGAAATTACAGGCGTGACACAAAACATGCTAAAATAATGTAAACCTGTACAATAAAATATTATACCACCAGGTAGTAGAGGTACACATCTTTAATCCCAGAACTCATGAGGCAGAAGCAGGAGGATCTTTATGAGTTTGAGGCCAGCATGGTCTACAAAACGAATTCCAGGACAGCCAGGGCTATACAGAGAGAAACCCTGTCTCAAAAGAAAAAAAAAGAAAGAAAGAAAGAAAAGAAAAGAAAAAAGAAAGAAAGAAAGAGAAAAAGAAAAAGAAAACCCATATGAAAACTTGTAGAATNAAAATTATATACTTTGTATTTTTTAATATGTTAAACTAGGAGGAAATAATACTCATATATTCATCTCTAACACCAAAGAAAGAGAAGAAATGTCATAAACAGGATTAATATGGTAAACATATTGTCTCCTGCCCTGCTTAGGGGCCTTCACTAGCACGGCGCACACTTGCAATCCCAGTACTCAGGAAATGGAGGCAGTAGATGGAGGCAGTAGAATGTTAACTTTGAGGCCAGGCTAGGCAAGATAGCAAGATCCAGTCTCCAAGTGTCTTAGTTAGCGTCTACTGCTGTGATAAACACCATGACCAAAAGCAACTTGGGGAGGAAAGGGTGTATTTCATCTTACAGCTTACATCATCAAGGCATCAAGCTGGAGGCAGGAACCAATGCAGAGATCATGGAAGAGTGTTGCTTATTGGCTTACTTCCCAAGGCTTACTCAGCTTGCTTTTTTTATACATAATGGGACCACCAACCCAGGAATAGCACCACCTATCTTCAGTGGGCTGGGCCCTCCCACATTAATCATCAATCAAGAAAATGCCTTACAGATTTGCCATAGCCCAATCCTATGGAGGCATTTTTTTGATTAAGATTCTTTCTTCTAGAGTGGAGAGATAGCTCAGTGGTTTAGAGCACTCGTTGCTTTTCCAGAGGACCTGGGTTCAATTCCCAGCAGCCACATGGTTGGCTTACAACCATCTGTAAGTAAGTCCAGTTCCAGGAGATCCAATGTTCTCCTCTGGCTTCCATGGTACCAGGCACACATGTGGTATACAGACATACATGCAGGCAAAATAGTCATACATAAAAAAATGAAGTAAATCTTTTTTAAAAAATTCCTTCTTCACAGATAACTCTACATTGTGTCAAGTTGACAGAAAAAATAGCGTTTTGAAAAATTCCTTCTTCACAGATAACTCTACATTGTGTCAAGTTGACAGAAAAAATAGCGATCACACAAGAAAAAAAAGAACTCATAAGAGATCCATTTTTGTGACACCAACTTCACAAGAGTTCTGGCATTAACAGGGAAGTGCAGGGGTGAATGGAAGTGTGGCAATACACAAGTGTGTGTCACCTCTTCAGGGGGCTGGGCAGAGGAGCAGTGGAGTGGAGGCTAGCATCCACAATCTGGCAAGAGTCCTCTCTCAAAATTAAAAAATGGGTTGCTGGTATAGCTCAGTAATCGAGTGCTTATCTAGCACATGCAAGGCCCTGGATTCAATCTCCAAGACCAAAAGCAAAAAGGAGGTAAAGTGAGGAGAAAAATTGGTATCTCTTAGGCACCTACCACATATGCCAAGCAAATGGCAAAGAATTTTACATGTAGCTCCTTGTGGTGATCTGAGTAAGAATGGCCCCCACGGGCTCATATATTTGAATGCTTAGTTGTGAGGGGGGTGGCACTACTTGAGAAGGATTAGGAGGTGTGGCCTTGTTGGAGGAAGTGTCACTAGGGTGGGCTCGGAGGTGTCAAAAGCCCAAGCCAGGTCCAGTGTCCCACTCTCTTCCTGTTGCCTATGGATCCAGATATAGAACTCAGCTACTTCTCTAGCACCATGTCTGCCTGCTCCCATCACGATGATAATGGACTAAACCTCTGAAACTGTAAGCCAGCCCCAATTAAATGCTTTCTTTCATAGGAGTGACTGTGGTCATGATCTCTTCACAGCAACAGAACACTGATGAAGACACTCTTCAATCTTCACAGTGGACTGTGAGATCACTAACAGCATTGTTTTTATGTATGGATAGACATATTTACTTATTTACTTTTGTTGCTGGACATCAAACAGGGCTTTCTACCCTCCTGTGCTTGGCAAGCTCTCTACCACTGAACTAATCCCCAGCACCCTATCACCTTGACATCTGTTAAGAAAGCCTGATTTTCAGTATGGCAGTTTCTTAGAAAACTGGGAATCAATCTTCCTCAAGACCCAGCTATACCACTCTTGGGCATATACCCAAGGAATGCTCAATCATACCACAGGGACACATGCTCAACTAT